>SEMN01000985.1:0-132192 GCA_005408345.1 Macquaria australasica | reverse complement strand
TTGCTACTGACTTTCCACACACCTTACATTCCCACACACCCATTCACATGTTCTACCTAGAAAAGAAAAAAAGAAAACAGATGAACATGTAACTTAAGGTAACATTTTTGCAGAAAACTATGGCTTAGTTAATAAAGCCTTAACAATGCCATCACATGTACTCACATAATTTGAGAGGTTGCCCATACAAAATGTGAGATCTTCTTTGTTGATTTGACCCTATGATGATGTGCCCTAAGTAATGCGAAAAATATTACATTGTTAGTTTCCAATCTGGCTGAGAAGTAGACAGCTGCAGAGAGGTGTGCATGTGTTTGTGTGAGTGTGTGTGCACATTTAAGAATCAACATATCATTCTCCAGAAGTTGCTTGTTGTAGCTTTAACCTCTTACCATTCCTGTAAAAACAGCCTTAAACACCTGTCTGAGGCATACTCAAAGTAAATATTAAGCTGTTTTTTAACCATTTGGAGTAGAAGCACAAGTTTGGTCTATTTTGAAAGGCAACAATCTGAATTTTCACACCCAACAGTCAGAATCACTGTAAATGCTACTGGCATTGAGTAAGAAAAGTTTGAACACACTAAAAAAGAACTGTTTTTTTTTTTATTCCTGTCTGATTTTATTTATTTATTTATTTATTTATTGCAAACAGATGCCTGCAGATAACTATATCTGGGACTCATTAGCTGGACAACACAATGGGACCACAGCATGAAGCCATATCTAGTCAAAATTCAACACTAACTGATAACAAAACCACAGAAAATGAGTATTTTCTCAGAGTATGTCCCAACCCCCCACCTCCCTCTGTGCGCCATCTGATTTTTAAGAAGTTATCATTAAATTAAATCAGTTTGAATATTTTTAAACCACTGTTGTCTGGACGTAATTCGGCTTGTCCGCTGTAGAACGAGCCAGCGAGTTAGTGCCAAACCCGAGCAGCAGGTGCCAGCCGGTTAAGATGTTTATAAACCTATGCTGTGTTAGAAAGAGTCGGGGCGCGCGGCAGTAACGTTAGCCTAGCGCTAGCCATTAGCTGAAGTGCGTCGCGTCCCGCCTAGTGGAAACGGCAACACCCGGCCTCGTCACGGACGCCAGAGACCCACAGTACATTGTCTTTGTGAAACTCGAAACTAATTTAACATAAATATACTTCTAAAATATCATATTACTACCGTTAATACAATATACTGCAAATAATTAAACTTACCTTATAGCTTTAACACCACATTCGCCCCCCTCAGTCGGTCAGAACTGATGCCAAGTCTCCCAGGACAGGGTCCGGGCGAACCCGTAGGTTATGGCAGTTACCTTGGCGACAACATGCTGGCACACGCCCACCGTCCCCTTATGTGATCTAATAAAATAAAGTTTACTCGATTTGTTTACATTCCGTTTGTAATAAGCATATTTACATAATGTTTAATTATTTGGGCAAATAAACTTTTAATTTAATACATTTCAGTTACATTTTACTTGAAAATATTGCTTCATGTTTATAGGGGCCAGGAATCATTTTTTTGAGTGTGTGTGAAAAATAAGGATAAAAAAAAAAGAAATATTAAGGACACAATTCCAAAGTACAAAATGATATGTATATATATATATATATATATATATATATATATATAAAATTTAAATAATAATAATAATAAAATGCTCATATGTCACATGCAAATATGCAATGTGCAGGACAGCGCAAAGGATTCACAGAGAACAATGTGTCGAGGATATACAGAGGACAGTTCACCATCCTGATGGTTTCAGGGAACAAGTCTCACTGTGTTGGACTTGTGGATACAGAGATGATTGCCTGAGCATAGAATCTGTAAACAGTCTGTTGCTGAGATGGTGAGGATTCTACATAATCCTACTAGCTCTGGTTCTGCACATTCTGGTGTAAAAGTCCTGCAGAGTGGGAAGTGTAGATCTGATGTCCTGTGGTATACCACTCTCTGTAAGGCTCTATGGTCCTGAGCAGAGCAGTTCCCAGATCAGTTGGTGATGTCCCCTGTGAGGATGCTTTCCACAGCACCAGAATAGGTGGTCTTTAGGACCCCCAAAGAGACTCAGATGAACATGTAACTGAATTTCTTAAGCTATCTGAGATGGTAAAGGCCAAGATGTCTCTAAGTGGGGACCATGTCAGATTCTCAGTGATGTGGAGGTGAGCACCTTCAGGTACCTGGGAGTCCACGTGTTGTGTGGATTGTCAGGGGATTTAAGAGCTGGCTGCTTCCCCACAGCAGCAGAGGAACTACAGTTTTGCTGACATTCAGTAAGAGGTAGTTGGCTCCCCTCCTCTTCCAGGTCATTGTTTTGTATGATACAGATTTAGCCAAAGTACAAACTTATAAAACAACTCACCTCTATGAGTTTGGCTGTTTTGTGTTATGATGAATATCTGTATGGTATGGAGTCACCTAATGAATGAATTTGCAGTGTTCCTTGGTACAAACATGTTATCCGTACTTATCTAGACTACTTTTTCCTGATTTTAAAAATTTTACAGTATATTTATGTCAGTGTATGAATTACACTGAGAGAGAGTGGAGTCCTCATCATGTGCATTTAAATACAGCATCATTCCTAATGTCAAGTCATCTGGCCTTGTACTTGTTGCTTACAGGATGGTAGGAGATGTTTTTCTTGTCAGATAACATCTATGTGCTCCGGTACAGATTTGCAGCCTGGTCTTTTAGAATCACTGATCTGATCCGACACCAAATGCAAAAGCTTTACTGCCATAATATGAAAAAAACATCTTGCTACATGTCTGATTAATTACATTATTGGCAGAAGATAAAGTCAGTGGCATCAATAAGGGCAGAGCTACACACACACATTAAAAACTCCCTAACTGACAGGGCATTGGATTATTCTTTGATTTTATGTCATTCATCATAGGGATTTTTTATTTTGCTTTTGGGGCTGGTAACATCTCTTTTAGGGCAGCTGAACCCTGTCAGTTGTTATCATTACGTTTTTCATTTTCTCTGTTGTTAAATGGATATTTTTACTCTGCATCCTGTGCGTCGCATTAAGACCCTGATTTAAATCAGAAAAAAGCCGCAGTCAACAGATTGCTCAGAAATGTTTAGGAACATTTTAAAGCTCCTAAAATCTTTTCACACATTAATTAGCTTGCTAGAAACTTGCTCCATTGTGGATAATGGCATGTGTATCCTTTAATATAGCTCTTGTAAGGATATTAGCTAGCAATGTAACGTGTCAGCAATAACGCTAGCCCTCTATCTGTAGCCAACAAATTATTAGCCACCAAAGTCTGTGGTTACAATAGTTTTCAACAGCCAGAATTCAATTAAACATACGGTTGCTTTAGAATTAACATTAGCTTGTGAGCTAATGTTAATTTTGCCCAAATGCTAGGGACAATGGCATGCCACCAAGATCTCTAATGTGTCAGCTTGATAATATTAGCTCTAATTAAAAAATGTTAGCTCATAGCAACCAGCATCTGTGGTTTGGGGACTGGGGAATGAATAAAAATAGTTTTCAATGGTCAAAACTCACTTAACATAAATAATAATGAAGAAATTATTATTATTCAATAAAATGTTCGACTAATTAGCTGAGCTGGTTACAACAACAGAGTCTTTTAGTTGAGACAAGATGTCCGACTATAGTGAGAAAATAGAAGACGTTAAATTAATTAGTTAGTTTTATATTTTTGGCAAATTTTGAAATATTAACCAAACACCTTCATCTAACAGCTCATTTGAAATATATAGAATATAACACTAAATGTCACATTTCTTCTAGTTAATTATTATATATAATTCATGTAGTGAATTTAAGAACACTCTTGTTAAACTTGTGTCCTCATAAACTTAATTTCTCTTCATTAAGCCTTTTCATTTTAATTCTCTCTGGGGTTTTCTGTCATCCTTTCACTGACAGACTGTCCTTAATAAGAGGTGGTGGTGTCACTTTCATTAAACCTTTTGTGCTTCTGAGGTTCCAGAGGGTTCAACCTCAGCATAATTCAAGGTGTCAGTGAGGGAAGTTAGCTGAAAGGTAATTTTCTCAAAGTTTCTGCCTCTGTGGGGCTGAGGAAGGAGAAGTAAGAGGCTTCAGAAGAAGAAAGAAAGAAAAGGTGGTCATTGTTCATGCTGCAGATAGTTTTCACTGAATCCCAGTATCCCAGTATAAAAATAATAACTAATAATTTTTATTATTAAAGAATAATGACCGTCTGGATCTCCAGCGTTGACAGGCTCATTACTGTGTGCATGATTTTCATCATGTCTAGCACGAAGATGTCTCAACATGAATAAAGTGTTGTTGCTGAAGGACAACTCTTGTGTGCACAGCAAGCACATAACCTTGAAATAATTGTATTCTTAAAACACATACTGATATAATAACGTTATCAAGGGCACATAAAAAGTTGCACATCAGAACTAGTCTATACTCGAATGTCTTTTTCCAGTAGTACTCCCCAAATCTCACAATTCATCTCCATTTTTCTTAACCTAACAATGTTAAGTGTCACTGAGCCATCATATACTGTATAGCGTAGTTTAGTTCACAAACTTTCAAAGCTGCCAAAACAATGAAACACTTTGTAGGTTGTGTAGCTCAGAGGCCTGGGCTACACAACTAGGACAGATCTTTTGTGCCGGCAGGATGGAATAACTAATGGTACTGCAAAAATTAGAATGTGCTTGGCCAATGTGCAACCTACTCTTATAGGGCACGGGTTAGCACCGTGGCACCTGTCCATTTAGGTTTTCTGAATTGTTGTGGTGTTTTGATTTGTTCACCTGTTTCCTGATTCATTGTTGTGTTATTGTTACTGTGTTTTGTCAAAGGTGACTATGCTTTGCACCTCAGGCCCACTGTGAAAAACTAAAGCTAAGTCTAAAAGCACTAAAATGGTTGTGCAAGTGCTGCCAGCATCCCCTAGAGGCATTTGGGGGGGGAAATGATGAATTACCTTTTTAAAAATTACTTTTTCTGCTTTTGGTGCTAGAGGAAAGGTCAGGGGGTCACCAAAAGGATTGTTGTTGTATCATTTGTTTTAAAATGTACATTGTAATGACAAAATGATTGAACATATGACTTTTTTATCTGTTGTTTCTTGTAGAATATGACCAGGTGTGAGCTGTATATCTTTCTTGTAAATCTTCCTTCCGTAGCAGAAAATCACAGGCGGTGGGATGAAGAAGTACTTACACTGTCCCACAGGAGAGTTTTACTGTCTGAGCCTCTGAACTGCTGCATCCTTCAGGCTCTCAACACTGTCCTATCGTCTGTATGTGATGCCTCACTCTAATCAAATGCGAACTAACCCCAGCTAACCCCTCCCATCATATAAAACCACAACACCACATGTCAGTATGCAAAACGTCCTCATCTAACAATGCAAGTGAAGGTGCACAAAGAACTTATGGAAGAAGAATTCTGTAAAGTAGAGGAGGAGAGACACAACAAGAACATCAAAAAAGTTACAAATTTGGCAGTCAAAACAATTTTCTAAACTACAACCCACATGAGCTATGGCACATACTGTTAAAGTGAGACTATGTAACATTTACTAACAGTGCCCACTGTAGCCATGAGGTGCAATTACAGCATTATGGCTCATAAAATGTCAGATTCTCTGAGTCAGCTGCTTCAAAGACATCATCCTTAGACAACAGAAGAGCAATAGAAAGCAGTATAACTGGAAACATTACAAATTGGCATTGGCATGCACGGCCCAGGACAGGAGGGCTCTGCAGCGGGTGATTAAAACTACCCAGAACATCAGCATCAGTGATATCGTAGAGGTGAGGTGCCTGCGGAGAGTCCAAAGGATACTAAAAGACAATACCCACCCCAGCCACAGCCTGTATAAGTATCCACTGCTGTACCACCAGACTACAGAGCAGCTTCTCTCCTCAGGCTATGAGACTCCGCAGTCCACCATAAATAAATTACATGGAACTTTCTGTTATGCTGTTTTGCACATTACCATACCACTACCTTTGTATAATATGTATATGTAATATAATATGTATATAATGTATATAAGTAACTGTATATATTGTTTTATTTTATTCTATTTTAAATTTAAATATTGTATATATGTTCTGTGTGTGTAGTGTGAAGGGGGCTACAACTTTCATTTCACTGTGCAGCCAAGTACTGTAGAATGACAAATAAATGTACCTTGAACCTTGACCTGACTGAGAGTGAGTAGAACCACCTCTTGACTCCTCCTGACTTATCTAGTGTGCCCTCCCAATATCACGACCTAGGGGAGGTTTTCAGCAAGCAGCGAGCCCTGTCCCTTCCTCCCCATCGTCCCTATGATTGCTCTATAAACCTCTGCCCTGGAGCCCCACTTCCCACTGGTCGACTTTACAACCTGTCACGCCTGGAGAGGGAGGCGATGGAGCGCTACATAAATGAGTCCCTGGCAGCAGGCATAATCCGTCCTTCATCTTCACCCGTAGGAGCAGGGTTCTTCAGTAGAGGCACTGGCTGGAGGGGGCTGAACAACCCTTTGTGGTGTGGACCACAAAAACCTCCCCTACATCCATACCACCAAGAGACTGAATTCCCGCCAGGCTCGGTGGGCTCTCTTTTTTGGCTGATTCAATTTTACCCTGACTTACAGGCCCGGTTCTCGGAATACCAAACCTGATGCTCTGTCCTGCCAGTTCACCCCGGAGGAAGTTCCCTCTGAACACGACACGATCTTGCCCTCCTCCTGCATTGCTGCTGCAGTCACCTGGGAGATTGAGTCGGTGGTCCGCAGGGCTCAGCAGGGTCGCCGCGAACCAGGTTACTCTTTGTCCCTGACTCTGTTCAGTCCCAGGTGCTGCAGTGGGGCCACACATCCCGGTTTGCCTGCCATCCAGGGGTCGGGCGAACTCTCTCCCTTCTAAGATGACATTTCTGGTGGCCAACCATGGAGAGAGACACCAGGGCCTTTGTTTCCGCGTGCACTGTGTATGCTCGTGGGAAAAACTCCCATCGCCCTCCTGCTGGCCTCCTTCACCCCTTGCCCATCCCCAGTCGGCCATGGTCCCACATCGCCCTGGACTTTGTTTTACCTTGAGAGGATGGCAAACCGGTAACAGTCATTAACCATTGTGGACTGGTTCTCAAAATCTGTGCATTTTGTGGCTTTGCCGACCTTCTGGTGACCCATGTGTTCTGCCTCCACGGCATCCCTTCAGACATCGTTTCGGACCGGGGTCCTCCATTCACATCTCAGGTCTGGAAGGGATTCTGCAGCGCGCTGGGGGCCTCCGTGAGCTTGTCCTCCGGGTTTCACCCCCAAACCAACGGACAGACAGAGAGAGCCAATCAAGGGCTAGAGGAAGCCCTTCACTGTGTGGTTGTCAGCAATCTGTCCACCTGGAGCGCACAGTTGCCGTGGGTCGAGTATGCCCATAACTCTCTGGTCAGCTCCGCCACGGGTAGGTCCCCCTTTGAGTGTTCTCTGGGTTATCAACCTCCCCTGTTTCCCAGCCAGGAGGACGAGATTGCTGTACCTTCAGTCCAGGCCCATCTTCGCCACTGCCAGAGGGTATGGAGGGAGACACACACCGCCCTGCTCCGCTCCACCAACCGTAACTGCCGCATGGCTGACCGTCACCGGAACCCGGCTCCTCAGTACACACCAGGTCAGAAGGTTTGGCTCTGTGCGAGGGACATCCCTCTTAAAACTAACTCAAGGAAACTTTCTCCCCGGTTCATTGGGCCTTACGAGGTGGAGAAGGTAATCAATCCATCAGTCGTTAAGTCCATGAGGGTCCATCCGTCGTTTCACGTCTCCCAGTTAAAGCCAGTGGTGTCCAGCCCTCTGATGTCTAACATGTCACAGAGTGGGTTTATGTACACTCTGACAGAAGCCAATTGAGTCTAATAATGAGATAAATGCAGCACTAAGGCTATCATTTTCTACATCCACATGAATATTAAAATCACCTACAATAATTATTTTATCCGTTTTAAGGACTAAACCTGATAAGAACTCTGAGAATTCAGATAAAAATTCAGAATACGGTCCAGGAGCTCGGTATACTATAACAAATAGAATTGGCTGTAGTGTTTTCCAGGTTGGGTGTGAAAGGCTAAGAACAAGGCTTTCGAATGAGTTATAATTTAGTTTAGGTTTAGGTTTGATTAATAGGCTTGAGTCGAAGATGGCTGCAACTCCACCTCCTCGGCCTCGAGGAATGTGAGTATTAATGTGACTGGGGGGAGTGGATTCATTTAGGCTAACATATTCATCGTGACACAGCCAGGTTTCAGTAAGACAAAATAAATCAATATTATAATCTGATATTAGATCGTTTACTAGAACAGCTTTAGATGAGAGAGATCTGATGTTTAAGAGTCCACATTTAATTCTCCTATTTTGTTGTACTGTTGCAGTGGTGGTTTTACTTTTTATTAGGTTTTTATGTGTAACTCCTCTTCTGTTTACTTTGGATTTAAATAATTTAAGTGGTCGGGGGCAGACAACCTCTCTGTGGAGTTTAGGGTGGGTAACTGCTCTAATGGAAGCGCAGAGAAGCGTGTAGGACTGCAACTCTGCCTCCTGGTCTGGACCACAGACTGTATTAAGTCTATGGTCTGAACTCTGAGCTGTCATGGCTTTGGGCCACTAATAAATTCGGCCAGATTTCTAGATATGAGAGCAGCTCCATCCAAAGTGGGATGAATGCCATCTCTCCTAATCAGGCCAGGTCTTCTCCAGAAAGTCCGCCAATTATCTACAAAGCCCACATCATTACCTGGACACCACCTCGACAACCAGCGGTTGAATGATGACATGCGGCTATACATGTCATCGCTAGCAAGATTAGGTAGGGGCCCAGAGAAAACTACGGAGTCCAACATTGTCTTTGCATATGTACACACCGACTCAACATATGCATATGTACACCCCGACCTCTGATTTGTGCAATCGGGTGTAATTACCGCCGACGTGAATAACAATCTTAGCATATTTACGCTTATCCTTAGCCAGCAGTTTTAAATAGGATTCAACATCGCCCACTCTGGCCCCTGGGATGCATTTGACTATGGTCACTGGTGTCGCTAATTTCATGTTTCGCAAAATGGAGCTGCCAATAATCAGAGTTGGTTTCTCAGCAGATGTGTCGCTGAGTGGAGAGAACCTGTTAGAAACATGAACGGGTCAGTGGTGAACCGTGGGCTTTGGTTTAGGGCTATGCTTCTTTCGGACAGTCACCCAGCCTCCCTGGCTTCCCGGCTGCTCGGGAGTTGCCGGGAGACGGCTAGCAGAAGCTACCTTTGGTCGGCTAGGGGCTAGCTAGCTACGGCTGACTGACCTTCCATGGTGCGGAGCCGCGATTCAAGAAAAACGTCTCCTGGTGAGGTTTGATGCATCTTGTTTTACTTTTCTGATAAAACCATTGATATGTTTATCTGTGACAAGCTAAAACAGTGTAATGGTATCACAAATAGAGAAGTTATAAATGCAGTGAAATGACTATGACTATGACTAAAATTACACATCTTTTGGATTTTCCCTGGCAAAACCGTCCCGAGTCCTTTACATAGAAATGAGTCCACAGGAATGGACTAATTTCTTAGTTTTGTTTGATTTTTTTTGACACAAATCTGATTCCACAGTAGTTTCAGTGGTTTTGCAGAATTGTTCATTATCAGTGCTCTGTGTTGCAAAACTTCACTTCTGTTCAAAAATTATTAAACCACATAAAATAGCCATGCCTGTTGCATTAGGTGACATATTCCTTCATTACAATCATCACAGCGAGTCTTGATGAAAATCTGAGACCAATGACTTGTTAAGATGGAGGTTTTCTTCAGTGTCTTGTTGGCTGTTCAATAGGAACAAAGAATACAAGACTCAGAGAAGAGAGATTCAGATTTTCTTTCCACATTTCATCCATTAGCTATTAAAAGGAAAACCTCTTCATTCCCTTCACCCCACTGCTGCGAGGAACACTGCACAGCTGGAATTACTAACTGAATTGAACTGAATGATTTATCCAATTAAAAGCAATTACATGGTTCATTAACAAACCAGAGGCAGAGTGAAAGCCCATGGCTTAATTAGAAATGTTTCACTTTGTCAGAGAATTGAAGGAATGAAGTAAGTAAGAAAAATCATTAAATGCAGAAAGTCTGTGAACATGTGTGTCCTTTCTTGAATACAATGAAGCTTTAATGACTTCACAATTCCTATACGATTATAGTGAGAGGTTACAGCTCACTGAGAAGCTTAAGAGAAACTTTGTTCAAAATGTTAACTATGGTCATTGCAACATTTTAACACAAACACATATTGGAGACTGTTTTACATGCATTTCACATTTTCTTTTCTCTTTTTTTTGTTTGAACGGTGTGCAACTGTAACAAAATGTCTTCAACATGCCACACGTATATGACACGGGAGATAAACAGTCCTACTTTGGAACATAGGCCTTGAACCAGATAGGAGTTTTAACTGCTCTCCCTGCTCAGATCGTCTTTGGAGTAGACCTTGGGCAGAGGGTTACTGCAGGAACTGTAGTGACAGGGGCACCAGGAGAAGTAGATGGGGAGGGACTTCCTATGATGCACTGAGCTCCTTTCTCCTCCTCTTCCTCTCCATCTGTACGCCCTCATATCCCGTCAATGCTTGTTATTAATTCAACTTCTTCCCGTAGTTGTGTGCTTTCTCTCCTCTCTCTCTCTCCCTCCCCTTCTGTTGCTTTCTGCAGGTGTTTCTGCCTCTGGAGCTGTGGAGTCTGGGTCTGTGGTTGCTGCCGCCTGCTGCCCCGTGCTCCTGCTCTGCACCCGCTGATGCTATTGCTGTTGTTGCTGTTATTAGTATTGCTATTATAATGTTGCTCTTAGTGTTGTTTCCGTTGGTGTTAACATCAATTCCATTACCATATCTATACTGTATTGTGCTGCTGTATGTTCTCTTTCCTCCTGCTCTCTCTCTCTCCCCCTTCAACCTACCCGGTCAAGGCAGATGAGCGCCCACCCAGAGCCTGGTTCTGGTTCTGGTTCTGGTTCTGCTCGAGGTTTCTACCTGTTAAAGGGAGTTTTCCTTGCCACTGTCTCCTGGTGCTGCTCATGGTGGGAACTGTTGGGTCTCTGTAAATATAAAGAGTCGGTCTAGACCTGCTCTATTCGAAAAAGTGCCCTGAGATAACTTTGTTATGATATGGCGCTATATAAATAAAACTGAATTGAATTGAATTGAAGCCTGTGTCACAAGGATAGTCATGGCTTAGGTCACTAGTCTCTTCTGCTGCAACTTGCACTGCCAACTCTGGCACTTCCTGGATATGTCTTCTGTTCCTGCAGGCAACCATGCCTTGCTCTGTCTGCAACTAGTAGGATCTGGGCTCTAGTACCTTGGCAATGACACTTTCAGGAATTTTCCAGACTTTTTCTCCATCCAGTTTGACATAGACACACTGATCCTGTAGTGCAGGTAAAGATTGTCCTGAGTGGCGTCTGTTATAAAAGAAGCGGTAGGATTTTTTGGTTTACCTACCGCTTCTTTTATAACAGAAGCGGTAGGCATTTTTGGTCTGCTGGTCCTTGAGCCTGACATTCTTATAGTCAATAGGACTGGGATGCAGCTGCTTAGGTAGAATGGGAACTATTTTCCTAATCTGTCAACTAATCATCAGTTGAGCAGGACTCAGACCTGTTGCAGAGATTGGGGTAGCTTGGTAGCTCATCAGAGCCAGGTGAGGATCCGGCTGGCTCAGGGTTCGTTTAGCCGTGGCAACACTCCTTTCAGCCCCATTGGCCTGTGGATAGTGAGGACTGGATGTTATATGTCCAAAGTTCTATGCCGCACTGAATTGTCTGAGTTCCGCTGAGGTACACTGGCTACTGTTGTCAGTTACCAGCTCCAATGGGATCCCCCACCTGACGAACATGCTTTTCAAGTGAGAAATGACTTGACTGCATGAATAGTAATCCACCACTAGGTATTGTTTACCATTTTGTGCACAAATGTCTGCTGCAATTTTATGCTATGGTCCGTGTGGCATTGGCATGGTCATCAATGGCTCTCTCCTCTGAGTAGGTTTGTTCCTCAGGCAGAACTCACATGTTTTACCATCTCAGTGATGTCTCGTCCAATCCCTGGCCATCAAACAGACATGTTGGCCCTCCTGCGACACTTAGTGATGTCCTGATGACCTTTATGTATCTGAGAGTGCATTCTCCTGCAGTGAGCGGGGAATGATAATCCTATCATTGTACAGAAGGAGTCCCTCAACTTCTGATAGGTGAGCTCTGGTGACATGGAATTTGTGAGTGAGAGTGTGTGGTATTTGTGATAGCTCTACAGGCCAACCTATGTTGGTGTAGCGAGCAACTGTCTGAAGGTCAGCATCCTGGCTAGTAGCCTCTCTGATAATGTCCAACCTTTCACCTGCTATTGGTCTTGTTGATATCACCGCCTGTACATAGGCTTTAACATTGTGTTCCGTGTCAGATATGCCATTGTCCCGCAGAGGGTTGTGAGCCAAAGTGTCAGCCATGACAAACTGCTTTCCTGGGATATGAACAGCTTCATCATTGAACTTCATCAGCATTAAAAACCGCTGGCATCTCACAGATGCTTTATCATGCTCATATGAGTTTATCAGAGGGACAAGCGGTTTATGGTCTGTTTGCCTTATAAGTACCTCACAAACCGCTTGCATGCCCAAACATTTGCAAGGCATTCTTTTTCTTTCTGAGAATACCTTGCTCTGTCTCAGTCAATGTTCTTGAGCAAAAGGCAATTGGTCCTTACCCCAGCTCCTGATACAGAGGACCTCCCAGACTGTAGCTACTTGCATCTGCACTAACCACTGTTGGCTTGGTTGCATCATAATTTGCCAAGATTGGTGCAGTGGTCAACATAGCTTTCACTTGTTTAAATACTTTCTTCTGTGCCTCTCCCCAAATTCAATTTTTTTTTTAATTTATATAGCGCCAAATCATAACAGAAGTTATCTCAGGGCACTTTTCATATAGAGAAGATCTAGACTGTACTCTTTTATAGTATTATTTACAGAAGTCCTAAAATTCCCACCATGAGCAAGCACTAGGTGACAATAGCAAAGAAAAACTCCCTTTTAAAAAGACAGAAACCTCAAGCAGAACCAGGCTCTGGGTGGGCGGTCATCTGCCTCGACCGGTTGGGTTGAGAGAGAAAGAGAGAGGGGAGGAAAGAGAACATACAGTAGTACAAAGCAAGTTACACATAGAGATGTAAAGTTATAGTAATGATAAAGGTAGTGTAAAGTTTCTTGGCAGATCAAAGACTCAGGTGCAGAGAAAGGCATAGTACACAAAGTAAGATTCAAAAAGGCAGAATTTTTACTTAAAGTCAGGAAGTCATACATGGGTGATCAGTCCAATAAGCAAACAGATCCAGGCAGGGAGTAGGCAAAAATCCAAAATCCAGAGAACAAGGCAAAGTCTGAAAAACCAAGGAAACTAACACTAGAAATTCTGGAAAGCAAAGAACACACTAGGGAGAAGAAAGACAATCTGGCAAGGGAGCAATGACAACGGGAGTATTTAACAGGGTTGGCTGAAGGCACAATCAGGGCAGGTGAGTGGATGCAGGTGTGGACAATCAGGAGTGGGAGAAACACAGGGCAGGAACTGAAAAGTTAGTCTCCAAAATAAAACAGGAAACAGACAAAGACTAATGGGATGTTACATGAGGTGGATATGAAAGCGAGAGATGTGGTCTAGTAATTGAACATTGTTTATTTAGTTTGTTAGCCAATTTTACTCATTGTGTACATCTGATTTTCTGCAGTATACTCTGCTATATGTAAAATAACCATCAAAGACAATAACTTTTGTGTGATTAATCACTTTGTAAAGACCATTTCAATATGAGCACTATAAAGTAAATCAGTGATTACCTCTGATGTTCAATGATGATTAAGATATTGCTGCCAATGATTTTTACAGATGCAGGAGAGGAATTAATGGGCGCTATAATTAGCCAAAGTTGCGCTAAATTGCACTAACTTTTTTGCTGTTATTTTCCGTGAAAGTCTGGTGGAGCAGGTATTGATATGCAAACGAGTGATTAAGTACACAACTACATTCATTAATGGATCACATTGGGAGTGGAAGTCAGACTCATGCACAAGCTACATCATTTCTTGTGAATACCTTCAATTTGAATCAAGTGCATAAAAAGGTAATTACAGAATGTAAATAGTGGCAATATGATTATTGCTGAAAATATGCTGACCATAAAAAATATCAAAAACAGGGTTTGATTCCTTGAAAATTTTAAGGATTATAACTTTTAAGTGTACACAGTTTCAGTGGTGAACCCACAGAGTTTTATGCATATGGCCTCAGGTGATATAGTGACATTATACTACCATAGGCTAGATTAGTTGTGGGCACACCCACAAACCTCAGTGGGGAAGGTTCTGAATCCCCAAAAATCTTTGTGAATACAATATAAAAGTACCTGCACACTAGTGTGCTACAATCCAACACAATACATACTATATATGTTACGCTTCCAGGCAAGGCAGGAAAGACCCAAATGCAGGACGCAGGAGACAGGCAGGCTTTTAACTGTTTACTGAAGAAAATGTAAGTTCTTTACAAAAAGGTTCTTTTAGAGCGCGACGTGACAAACCATGGGATTGGCAACGATCTGGCAACAAGACCAGGGAGACACTGACAATATATACACAAGAGGTAATGGGGAACAGGTGGAAACAATCGGGGCGGGGCAGACAATCACACAGGCGGGAAACACACAAGGACTGGAAGTAAAGGAACCTGAAACGAGAGGGAAGGTTAGACTTTTCAAAATAAAACAGACACGCCAGAACAGGAAACAGAAATATGACAGACATGAACTTAACACAACCGACGAGACATAACAATATAATCATCAATAAATAATGCATCGCTTCAAGTCAAACAGCAAAAACAATCCATTATTAAAATTATAACTACTGATAAACTTACACTTCCAAGTTTCCAATTAGTCATATTTTTTTAAGTATTTTTTAAATATGCACATTTGCAAACTTATTCCATTTCCTGTCACACAGAACCTGAACAAACATACATACACAATTTTTTTGTCTTTCTGTCTTAAAATTTTACTCACATGCCTGTATGAGCATTGAAAGCATACTGGCCGCAGTCCACACCGACAGGCAAAAATGAATTCAGATGTTCAGCTGAAGCTAATATGAGGCTTCAGTCGACTGAGTTAGACAAATCAAGCAGGTATCTTCCAAAGATACAGTGATTTCAGTACTAAATTCTCTCTTTTTGTTGATGTTCCTCAGTCACAGCTCAGCAAGACGACACTGTCTGTGGAAACACAAAGAAGAAATTTGGTACTAAACAGACTAACTGGATGATATCGATTTGATTTGTCTAAGTGAGACTGCTGAAACCTCATATTAGCTTCAGTGAAACTTTGGAATGTATTTTTGTACAAGAACAGTGGATTTTGTCCCCATCACTCGCATGGAAATTGCTTTAACCAGGGATCTCTTTGTGGCCAGTATGGACAGGAGGAATGATTACAATGAGCAATAACACTTTCAATGTTCCTCTATCTATCGTACAATAGATAGAGGAACGAAATTGTGTTTCTCCTGGCCCCTGAGGATGCTTTCGATGGTTCTTCCTATGTTGAGCCTTCTTGGCCAGGGAGGTGTAGTTATGTGGCCAGCTGAGGTCATCAGCAAATCAGCAACGTGCACACCAAGAAATTTGGTGCTCCTGACTTGCTCCACAACAGATCCGTTGATGAGAACACGGTGGTGGAAAGCATGGGCCTTCCTGAAGTCAACTGTCATCTCTTTTGTTTTATCAACTTTGAGAGACTGGTTGTTTTCTTGACACCAGAGTGCCAGCTGCTCCGCCTCACAGCTCCAGCTCTATGCTGTCTCATCATCGTTGCTGAAGAGACCTGCCAGTGTTGTGTTGTCTGCACACTTGATAATATGATTGGAGTCATATTTGGCAGAGCATTCATGGTTCATTAAATGTGAACAGCAGTGGGTTGAGCACACATCCCTGGGGGGGCTGGTGCTGAGTATGGTGACTGCGGAGGTCATGTTCCTGAAGCATACTGTCTCGGATCTCTCTGCGAGAAAGTCCAGAATGCAGTTACAAAGAGAGGTGTTCAGGGGGCCCAACTTTTATACCAGCTTCTGGGGAATGATTATGTTGCATGCTGAACTCAAGTCAAACATCATTCCCACATGGGTGTACTTGTTATCCAGGTGTGACAGGGCTAGATGGAGGGCAGAGGAAATGGCATCGCCTGTGGACCTCTTGGGGCACTATGTAAACTGGAGGGGGTCAAGTGAGGTGAGGAGACAGGATTTGATGTGACCATGACTGGCTTCTTGAAGCACTTCATTGTGATTGGTGTGCTATAGGGCGATAGTCATTGAGGCAGGACACCTTTGACTTTTTTGGCACTGGGATGAGGTGGTGATCTTGAAGACAGGAGACAGGCAGGAAACATCACTACAGATCCATCACACCCTGGACCCAACCTGGCCTGCAACCATAGATCCAGATTCTACAGCTCTGGAGGCAGCAATACTTGCAGAAAGCAACGAATGGAGAGAGAGAGAGGAGAGAAAGCACACAACTACGGGAAAGAGAAGAAGTCGAGTTAGTAACAAGCATTAATGGGATAAGAGTGCGTACAGATGGAGAGGAGGAGAGAGGAGCTCAGTGCATCATAGGAAGTCTCCGGCAGTCTAGGCCTATAGCAGCATAACTAAGGGGTGGCTCAGGGGTCACCTGAGTCAGCCCTACTATAAGCTTTATCAAAGAGGAAAGTCTTAAGCCTACTCTTAAATGTGGGGTGGGTGTCTGCCTCCCGTACACAAACTGGGAGCTTGATAGCTGAAGGCTCTGAAGGTATCGAATGTATCACTAAGATCTAATAAGAGAGAGACAAGTCCTTTGTCAGATGCAATTAGAAGGTCATTTGTAACTTTCACCAGTGCTGTCTCTGTGCTATGATGTACTCTAAATCCTGACTGAAAATCCTCAAATAGCTTATTGTTGTGTAGAAAGTCACACAACTGATTGGCAACTGCTTTCTCAAGGATCTTAGAGAGAAAGGGAGGGTTAGATATAGGTCTATAGTTTGATAGAACCCCTGGATCAAGAGTGGGCTTTATAAGAAGAGGTTTAATTACAGCTACTTTAAAGGACTGTGGCTATAGTAAAGAAGTGCTAACTAAGGGTAAAACGTCTTTAAGCAGCCTAGTTGGGACGGGGTCTAAGAGAGACGTTGATGGCTTAGATGAAGAAATCATTGAAGTTAGTTGATGAAGGTTGATGGGAGAAAATCAATCTAAATGTATATCAGGTTTTACAGTTGTTTCTAAGATTCCTGTGTTTGAAGACAAGCTGGTACCGGCTGTATATTTCAGTCTGTGTTCCCAGAGACTGAAAGCAGCAGAAGGCAGCTGTTTTCATCAAACAAGCTCTGATAAACACACTGTACAATACCTGTCCAACACCAAACAGCAGACAGACAAAGTTAATAGAAGAACAGGGACCTGGTCAGTGGGCCATAAATTGTGTCTTTTCTTCCAGACCGCTGATCAGTATTACTGCAAATGTGAAATACAGTCCTGGTATGTAATTGTTTTTTAAAGATTCATGGTCATTAATGTAAATGTAAATCAAGGGATAATTGATATAACTTGAGAAACAATCAATGTAATAATCTCTCTTGTTGTTCTATGTTGATAACAACACATCCTGATTTACTTTCACACCACAGGCCATGATGTAAAAATGCTGATTAAATAAATGGTATTGAGTTGTGTTTATTATGTCAGCAGACATTAATTTGTTGCCGACATCATGATATCAGAAATTTGGCAACAGAATGACATGCCAGGAAGGCAGGCAGCTGTAAACAAAGACTATACAATCTCAACCAATTTCACGGCGTTTGGCAGAAGGAGTTGGATTTCACGCCGTTTGCTCTGAGGCTTTTTGTCTCAGCAGGAATCTCCAAACTGAATTCGTTGGATCTCCTAAAGGTGTTTGCACCTGTACGTGGTGGAAGTTTCATTTCAGCCTCAACGCCTTCATTAGTGCTCCATGATGCAGAAACAGGAGGTTCATTGTCTATATTCATGAGTCATTTCTATGATGAACTGTTTATGTTTTGTTTCTGCTTCAGTTTCAACTAAGAGTCAGATATAGGGTAGCTGTGGCAGCTATGTACATAGGCCCTGGAGCTACACTGTTACACCTTAACACACAATTATAAATTCAGCAGATCTCATTTCCAGCCACCTTGGTCAAGGAATGAAGAGGAAAATTCTCTCTTATTTCTGTTAAAAACAGCATCATATTTCTGTGACTGGAAAATCATCAATCATCAATACAACAGTTTCACCTGTAAGACAATGATGATATCAGGGTCACAAACTGCTGTTGCTGCCAGTCTAACAGTACAGATGTGCAGTGGATCAATGTTGCTGTCAGTCTGGTGGTACAGATGTGCAGTGTATCAGTGCTGCTGTGTGACTCTTCATCAACAGACAGCTCGACACTCATGTCTCTGAAATCATTAAAGAGAGGAAGATCTTTTCCACTAACTCCTTCTGAATGGCTGACAGATCAGTGAGAAGCATCTTACCCAAAGATGTTCAGCAGCTCAGCCTCATGGGAGATTCAATCAATGACCAGCAGCACTTTTACAACATGTTCTGACTTTCACTGATGCCCTGTGACAATCAGTTTTGGCTCAAATGGTATTAAAAAAAAAACCCAGTCAGTTAAGGCAGCAGCTTCAATGTATACTAAACACAAGTGAAAGAAGGCTAGTTTTTTACTTTATTTCCACAGAAAATTCGTGAATACGTTTTTAGCTGGAGTTGATGTTTCCAGGACTCTGTTCAGGTCAGTTTACAGTAAACAGGTTCCTGTGGTAGTGAGGACAGGTCAGAATCTGACTGCTGAGGAAAGTAAAAGGAATAATGGAGAGAGAAAAAACAACGAGCTGTCCTTCAAGAGGTGAAACGGCCAAATATTGTCAGAATCAGAATCAGAAATCCTTTAATAGTCTCACAGTGGAGAAATTTACATTGTTACAGCGCAGATAAGAGGTAGAATAAAAGATAGATAGGGATATAAATAGAATAAAAATAAATAAGAGCACGGTAATTTAACAATCAATAAGTCCACATCAATAAGTAAGTACACATCCATAAAGTATATGAAGTGTATAAGGTGAATAAAGTGTGTGGGAGTGTATATATTGCACATAAGTGTTATTATTGCACGACAGTGAGGTAACAGTTCGTGTGGTGGTCTACCAGGGTCCATGGTGGTTGTACAGTCTGACCGCTGCAGGAAGGAAGGACCTGCGGTATCTCTCCGTGAGACACCGCGGGTGAAGCAACCTGTCACTGAAGGAGCTGCACAGTGTAGACAGAGTGTCCTGGAGGGGGTGGGACGTGTTGTCCAGCAGGGATGACAGCTTGTCCATCATTCTCCTGACTCCCACCACCTCTACCGTGTCCAGAGGGCTCCCCAAGACAGAGCTGGCCTTCTTTACCAGTTTGTCGAGTCTCTTCCTGTCGGCAGTCGAGATGCTGCTGCCCCAGCAGACCACTCCATAAAAAATGGCTGATGCCACCACGGAGTCAAAGAAGGTCTTCAGGAGTGCCCCCTGCACTCCAAAAGACCGCAGTCTCCTCAGCAGATAGAGTCTGCTCTGTCCCTTCTTGTACAGAGCAGCAGAATTATCTGTCCAGTCCAGTTTATTGTTTAGGTGAACTCCCAGGTACTTGTAAGATTTTACAATCTTAATGTCCGTTCCCTGGATTTTCACTGGTGTGGGGGGAGAATGTTGGCGCCTCCTGAAGTCAACCACCATCTCCCTGGTCTTCCCTGTGTTGAGTTGGAGGTGGTTCCTCTGACACCAGAGGGCAAAGTCCTGCGTAATTTCTCTGTACTCCCTGTCGTCCCCATCAGAGATAAGGCCAACAATGGCAGAGTCGTCAGAAAACTTCCGCAGGTGACAGGTTGGTGTATTATGGGTGAAGTCTGCAGTGTAGAGGGTGAAGAGAAACGGTGCCAGAACCGTTCCCTGGGGGGCCCCCGTGCTGCAGACAATTGTGTCGGACTGACACTCTCTGGTCCTCACATACTGCAGACGGTTGGAGAGGTAGTCCAGGATCCAGGAGGTGAGGTGGTGATCCACCCCGGAACTCTCCAGCTTGTCCCCCAGAAGCATAGGCTGGATGGTGTCAAAAGCACTGGAGAAATCAAAAAACATGATTCTCACAGTGCTCCCAGCCTTCTCCAGGTGGGAGAGGGATCTCTGAAGGAGGTAGATGACAGCGTCATCCACCCCGATACCAGGTTGATAGGCGAACTGCAGAGGGTCCATCGATGGTCTCACAAGGGGCCGAAGATAGCCAAGGACCAGCCTCTCCAGGGTCTTCATCAGCTGTGATGTCAGCGCCACCGGCCTGTAGCTGTTGAAATCCTTGGGGTGGGGAGTCTTTGGCACAGGTACCACACAAGATGTTTTCCACAGTAGTGGTACCCTCCCTTGCTTCAGGCTCAGATTGAAGAGGATCTCCTCTATCCCACACAGCTGGTCTGCGCAGGATCTGAGGAGCCTTGAGCTGATGCCATCTGGGCCCGCAGCCTTCCTTGCCTTACACCTTCTGAGTTCACTCCTCACCTGGTTCGTTGTGAGGGACAAGGTGGAGGTAGCAGGAGGGGGGGTGGGGGGTGGAGCAGGAGACAGAGTGGATGTGTAGAGTGGTCGTGGGCTGGGGGTTGAGGGACGAGGGGGGGTGGAAATGGGAGGGGTAATAGGGCCATGTCCTGGCAGTAAGGACAAAGGAGGTTGCAGCAGGGGGGAATGGGAATGGGCCGGGGGAGGGGTGCCTGGCTGATCAAATCTGTTGAAGAAAATGTTCAAGTCATTCACCCACTTTAGATCCCCCTTGGTCTGGGAGTCTGGTTCCTTGTACCCAGAGATGGATTTTAGGTCTTTCCAGATTCCACCGACATTCCTCTTCTTCCTGTAGCTGTTCTTTCCCTCCCTGATCTTCCTCCTCAGCTCCCTCTGTACAATCCTCAGCTCCTCCTTGTTGCCTGACCTGAAGGCCCTCTTTTTGTCCCTGAGAAGAGCCTTTATGTCAGGGTTAATCCAGGGTTTGTTATTCAAGAAGCACCGAACCGTTTTGGTTGGTACGGTGTTCTCTACACAGAAGTTAATATAGTCCGTAATACAGTCTGTAAGATTGTTGATGTCCTCCCCATGAGAGTCTGTAAACACATCCCACGCAGTAGAATCAAAACAGTCCTTAAGGGCTTCCTCAGCCCCCTCAGACCATCTCTTCACAGTGCATGTGGACACTGGCTGCCTGCCGACGATGGGCATGTACACAGGCAGGAGGTGTACCAGGTTGTGGTCCGATCTGCCCAGGGGAGGAAGAGGTGATGATCTGTATGCCTCTTTGGTGTTGGCATACAGTAAGTCCAGTGTTTTATTGTCTCTGGTGGTGCAGGTGACATACTGCTTGTATGTGGGCAGAGTGGTGGAGAGAGAGGCATGATTGAAGTCTCCAGAGATCAGAAGGAGGGCATTTGAGTGCTGTGTCTGTAGCCTGCTCACAGTGGTGTTGATGACGTCACACGCTACGTCGGCATTAGCAGAGGGGGGAATATACACAGCTACCGCGATAACATGCGAGAATTCCCTCGGCAGATAGAATGGCCTCATGCTAACGGCTAGTAGCTCGATGTCCTTACTGCATCTTCTCTTTAATAGTAGTGTGCCCAGGGTTACACCATCTATCATTCACAAACACAGTAAGCCCTCCTCCCTTCCTCTTACCACACTCTTTCGTCCTGTCCGCACGCAACAGATGAAAACCTTCCAGTGTTGCGTTCGTGTCCGGGGTTAGCTCGGTTAGCCATGTCTCCGTGTACAGCATGATGCTACAGTCCCGATACTCCCGCTGGTGCCGGGTCAGCGCCGCTAGCTCATCCATCTTATTGGGAAGAGATCGTACATTCCCCATGATGATGGATGGAAGGACAGGTCTGAAGCGCCTTCTCCTAGCCCTCAGCTCAGCTCTGGCGCGGCGTCCCCTTCTCTTCCTCTTCAGCTCGCGGGGAACATCGGGTCTCTTGGTGGTTAGCATCGCCATGCTACGGGATGCTAACAGCTGATCCCTGGTGTACACAATGCGGCGTTGGCTGCACGTGGGATCCCCGGACATGGACGTAAATAAAAGCAGTAAAAGGGCAAGTGCACAAAAAACGGATTTGGTATCCATGGTACACTAACAACTTAAGAAGTATTTACAAAAGAAAGAAGTGAAAAAGAAAGTTAAATAGGAAAATATAAAAGAAACTACTCAGTGTTGAGCAGGAGCGCTGTAACAGGCTGCCACTCGCGCGGCGCCGGAAGTATGATGCACAGACTTATAGAAATCCTCCACCATGAAATGACTTATTATTAATTCCTGTTGTAATGGATTGCACTGCTCAGTAAAGGCTCCTGCGTATTAATTAACCTTCTAGCAGATGGTACTGGCAAAAGTTATGAGACATGTTGTGGGCATTTCAGATAATAATAAATACAGGGCTGCCAACTCTCGCGCACTGACTTTGAGACTCACGCAATTGACGTTTTTCACACACTCTCACGCCACATGTCCATTTCCTTACGCAGTGAAAAACAAATGTAGTACTGATAACATTGCATGTAAATCAACTCTGCCCAGCTGACACCAGTGTATGCCGGGATAATAATCAAGTGGACCCACTCTCGTGCTGTGAGTTGCAGCCAGTTTTGCTTTGCAATAGAAAAATTTATAAATGAAGCGTCAACGTTTACATTTTAACATGGTAAAAGACATCAGTTAATCAATGACACACAAACACGAATTCATCAAACTTGCTGTTGTTAAGTACGGATACATACACAATTTCATATTTTATTAAAAAAGGGAGTAAAAAAATGCATGTATTTTATTTACATAGAGAAAGTATAATCATGATGTACTCATAATAAAGAATACAGTGGGCTTGAATATAAATAGCTTACACATTCATTTACAGTGATCTTAATAAAACTATTGACAGTGTGTGACTCATTGGCGATTTTAGACCATTTTTAGGGGTGTTCACCCCCATATTTCATCTCAGCACCCCTAACAAATAATAATAATTAGGGTTTCCCCTACCATTATAACACTAAACCACAGCTCTGTGTTTTTTTCACAGCGCCTTAGCCTAATGAAAAGAAAAGAAAAACAAACTATGCTGAGAGTTCTCTACCACGTTTTGCTATATTTATGGTCACGCTAGCTTCTCTCTCCTCTATGTGCACACACACACACACACACACACACACACACACACATACATATCAGATCTGCAAACTCACAAGAAGTGAAAAAGGTGACATGTTTGTAAACTGAACCCCTGTAGGGGGGTCTGGGGGCATCATGCCCCAGAAGATTTTTCTTGGGATTTTAACATGTAAACGAAGCATTCTGAGAAGAAAATAAAGGGAAAAGACAACATTTACTTAAGGCAAAAAAAAAAACACATTTATTGAAACCAGTGCTGTTTCTGAATTGAGTTTATTTCTTTGTTAACTTTAGCTGACGTGCTAACAAGCTGGCAATCTTTCCATTATAAACAAGTTGGGAAAGATTTGATGGGGTTAGGTAGCGTGTGGCTGCTCTAACCTGTTAACATGGACGCCGAAATGAAAAGCAAGAGGATCTGTGAAGCACATGCGCTGCTCAGGTGGTGTGGCCCAGCCATTACCTCAAAACTACTGTCCATTGTAGTAGTACTGTGAAAAGTTGTCTTTATACATCCATGGAAAAGAAGACGATGCAGTTATCTTGATTCTGACCCAAAATGCCTCACGCGAATGACACATTTTGATTCAAAACGGTGAATTTCGCCGAAAAGCAACCAGCTCGTCTTCATGTCGTGAACTTTTGCAGTGATGTTGCCGTGCCCCCAGGTAAATCATTTAGTCAAAGGTTCTCTCAACTCACAGGAATATGAATACAAATACTACGAACTATGAAAATAAGCCCCAGGTTGTAAACACACGCAAAAAAAAAAAGCATGTAGTTGCTGCCACTTGAGCCTGGCCATACTGTTGTGTGTATCTGATCATCTTCTAATGGTTAAGGCCATAAACAAGCATATTTTTGATAATATCAGAGAGCTCCTTTAAGATTTTCAGTGTGCTGCAGCATATGGTTTGAGTGTGCTGTGTTGCAGAATGGGATTTCTGAGGTAATTGGAAGGCAGGCTGGACACTTGCAATCCAAAAATCCCTCACCGATGTGCTGTCTGTGTAGAGACGGCAGCTCAGCGTGGGAGATAAAGAGGAGGAGGAGGAGGAGGAGGAGGGGAGGCCTGTAGGGCTCCTGCTCTCTTGCCCTCTTATCTCTGACAGGACTGAAAGAGGAGGAAGAGGAGGTGGAGGTGGGGGAGGAAGGGCGGGGGGTTCTTGGGGCTCTAAGATAAACAGACACCAGATGCAATTTCTGCCTTTCGCACATTTCTCTCCCTGGTGATTTCCCAATACATCTTCACCACCCTCACTCCCATGCTCCTCCCTCCTCCTCTTCATCTCAGAAGAAAAAACTACCTCCAAAGCCTGCAGCTCCAAAACTGAACACATCCTGTTCCAACTAAGCTGGCAGTAGATGGTTTCCTCTTCGAGCTGGTTTTTTCTCTTTTGCTGCCACTTTTTACTCATTGATTTTTCTCTGTCTCAATACCATCCAGTCTAAGTGCTTTCCCCTTTCTGCCTAAAACCCTCTGTTTCGTCCTGTCACTCTGAATTTCTCAGTCTCACTCTCCCTCCTCCAGCTGCCTAACTCACTCTGTCATCGACCTCTCCTTCCTTCTCCTTTCCTCCTACTAAGACCAGGTAATTTCTTGCAGCGCTGACAGACAGCTCAGCCTCCTCTTGCTGTTCCATCAGCTCTGGCAGCTTCATACGCGTCAAGGTCAGCTCCTCTGTTGTCTCGTCTCAGAACAAGCTGACACTACTTGTCATGTTAAAAATGGAGAATCTCAACATTGTTTCCTGTCCTTAAAGACAATGAACAGGCCGCAGAGATCGTTAGAGGTGTTCTGGCTCAGTGTTTTGTAAAGAAGAGGACAGATGTGTTTGTGTGATAAAGGAAATTTTTCTGCAGAACGGTGCAGCTAATGATGAACACACATACTGTAAGGTTTAGCATGACAGGAGGTATGGTTAGAGTTCAATATTAATAACTGGTGATCTTAGACGGGATGTGTGTTTAAGGTGCAGATTCAGCAGTCTACTTGCATCTGAAGGGGACACTCTTTTGAGGACATATATTGGACAGAGAAGACAGATGATTTGAAAGAGGAGTGAAGGAGGCCATCTGTGTCAAACTGGAACACTATCAGTCAACAGAGGAGCTGGTCTATGACACCACTTACAGATGCAGCTGTCTAGAATCTGACATTATCTGCAGTGGTACCACAACACACAGGAACAAACTAACTAAATGTTTTTTACACAAAGAAAGAAATAAGTTAATTAATTACATTTCCTTAATTTAAAACAAGGCACAAATAATTGTGAAAAAGTTTATGAAGTTTATCCTAACTCATTAATTCACAAAACTGCGTGATTTTTTTAAGGGAGTCTGGGGACTTTCTCCCCGGGCGACAAAGGAGTGCAATTACTGTTTAAATGGTGAAATCAGTTGAAACATGCAATAGACAGTGTGTTCGCAAACATCTGCTGCTTATCTTGGCAGGTAAGAGAGCCCAAACAGGTCATTAGCATTACAATGTACTTTTGTGTTTGCTCTTAATAGGCCATCACTCATTCGATCTCCGAGGCCCGATATTGTCACACAGATAGTCACACTGAATATACGGGCCTTTGTAACACTGCAAATTTGTTGTCATCTGTTAGTTACTGTAGAACCCAAACACACTTTATCTTGATATACCTGATGCAAACACAAACCCACTGAAGAAAAAAAGTGTTTTGTGAATGGAACATACAAATCTATTTCACTATTAAAACAGTATAAATTAGAAATATAAAAAACAACAATTCAGTGTGATCCTCGCTCAATAAACAAATAGTGGTAGTTGAGAATAATATTTTGGGAAGCTTTCTTTTCTTTAGTTTGAATATTTCAGAGAGAGAGGAACAGAGCTTCTGCCGGTTCCAGGCTGAGTATATAGTATGCGCGACGGTGTGTGCTGCACTGATCTGTGCAGCTGACTTTATCTACTGTAAACATAAAGTACATTTGCCAAATTTACAAATATCACAAATAATTAATTAAGAATTTGTCGTAGACAGCGTTTCACAAAGTTTTTAAAGTTTGTCCTAGTATATTGCGGTTCATGTTTTACTGTATTTGTAAAATTGTGAGTGTAATGTGAGAGGCTGTTGGGGGCTGTGCTGTCCGGCCTCAAGGGCACTCAGTTGCCGTTTTATGTTCAATTCAATTCATCCATCCATCCATCCATCCATCCATCCATCCATTTTCTATACCGCTTTATCTTCAGAGGGTCGCGGGGGGGCTGGAGCCAATCCCAGCTGACATTGGGCGAAAGGCGGGGTACACCCAGGACTGGTCGCCAGTCTGACACATAAAGACAGACAAACATTCACACTCACAGTCACACCTACGGACAATTTAGAATCATCAATTAACCTAACCTGCATGTCTTTGGATGGTGAGAGGAAGCCGGAGTGCCCTGAGAGAACCCACGTGGCAACGCTGTGAGGCGACAGTGCTAACCACTGCACCACCGTCAATTCAATTCAATTCAGTTTTATTTATATAGCGCCATATCATAACAAAGTTTTCTCAGGGCAAGAGCAGGTCTAGACCAACTCTTTATATTTACAGAGACCCAGCAGTTCCCACCAACAGTTAACGATCTGTGCTGTTGTAATGGGTTAAACAAATACATATTATTTTGTCAGCCTGTAGCTGCTTGCTTAGCTCAATTAGCTAGTCACTCGCACATGGTGCTGTGGTTGTAGCTACTAGTTAACAGGACTATTTGTGTTCAACGATCTAACCTGAGTTTCCTATATTTGTGATGTGTTGTATTATTGTATCAGCTTGTAGCCAGTTTAAAGTGTAGTGGCACGGTATTATTGATGTTACTGGTGGTGACAGTGGCTTCAATACATGGCTAACGTGCGAGTGACAAACTAATTGAGCTAAGAAAGCAG
The DNA here is from genome assembly GCA_005408345.1 of Macquaria australasica. Lineage (NCBI taxonomy): Eukaryota > Metazoa > Chordata > Actinopteri > Centrarchiformes > Percichthyidae > Macquaria > Macquaria australasica. The sequence goes on along the minus strand of SEMN01000985.1, from coordinate 104,928 downwards.
CTACAGGCTGACAAAATAATATGTATTTGTTTAATCCATTACAACAGCACAGATCGTTAAACAAAAGCAATCTACATGCACCAGCTCAAACATAACATTGTTGCTATCACTAAGACGGAAGTTATGTGCAAGGCCGCATTAAAGCCCCCCCCAGCACCATCACAATAAACTATTGCCCTGTCCAACCTGCACAAACATCAGCCATGCTTAATTTGCATACAATAATCATACATCAAAATCATTCGTGACTGCTGTTTAATTTGATCATAATCATTAAACGACCATATACAGTACATATATGATACAGTCAGTGTGCAAAATATTCTATGACAATCGGGGGGTCTCATTGCATGGCTGGTAAAAAAATGGGGGGGTATTAAAAAAATATATATATATGTGTGTGTGTGTACATCACTGTCACTGTTCACTGTCATCAGTCACATTTTCTGTGTTGCTCCTTACCTTTCAATATTTAAATATGAAAACACATTTTACAATAAATAATAAATAATTAGCTTAATTTTGAGACCCACTCAAAATTTGATTTAGCCGTCATCGGGGGTCCTAGTTGTTAATTAGGGGGTCCGAGACCCCCGTATTTTGCACACTGGATACAGAAATTGTGTCACCAACAACAGTTGGGACTGAGTACCACACAAAGTCAAGCTTTTTTCTTCTCCCTGTGAATTTTTTCCCCCAATCCTCGTGGGCCCTTTCACGTCGTCGGGCCGCGGGGCTTGAGCCCTGGTAAGCCTGTGCATTAAAACGGAGGTGGTTATGTGTAAAGAAACATAAATGCATATTGAGTTTCTCTGGTCTTCTCCATGAGTTGAAAACACCCTCTCTTGTTAACTGACTGCAGATGTTGCCAAGCTGTCACTCCGATCGAGACTGGCCAATAGAAACGTGTCTTGCGTCTTTCAGCGTAGGTCCCGCCCACAGAATTCATCTGAACCGGAAGCAAAACTTTTGGATTTGCAAACAAAGGTTTTGGATTCGCAAACAAAACTTTTGGATTCGCAAACAAATCTTTTGGACATTTATTTTATTTACAATAAACCATTTTTTGATTCCAGTGTTGATTATTTTGCTCTCAAACCTATTTTTTGATTGCAGTGTGGAAAGTGTTTCTCAAACCTATTCTGTTTGATTGCATAAAAAAGACAAAATTACCTCCATAGTGCTCAGCCTGCCTCGTAGCCCCGGCAAATTCAAAAGAAATCCTAGCACTTTAGCGTGATCACTTTCCTTCAGACAATGTTATGTAGGCCAATCAGTACATATGATGCCATCACTACTGCTCTGCCGTTGCCCTCTGGATCCGGTGCCCTCAACACAAGGAAAGCAGGACTCACACAGTCAACTAACTCGACTCATAGGGAATTTAGCACACACGCCCAGTGAGGAGGAAAATAACTACTTTAGCGAGCGCTGACACAGCAGAAGTCTGGACGTCAGTTTCACCACAGCAAAGAGATCCAGTCTGCGGCGAGGCGAGACAGCAGTAGTTTCAGCAGCTCCCAAGCTGTCCCGCCAGGTTTTCTCTCCTGGTAAGAAATCTGCCGTCTTCCTTATTGGGAGTCGAATCAACAACTGACGAATGTGATCGCTGATGTAATAGGGTTCAGCCAGTGTGTTAATTAGCAAAATGCGACTTTGTTTTGTCAGTTCGTGAAAGACAGGTAAACAACACAGTCCTGTGACACAGCAAACAGTTCAATCATTTGTCCATCACTCCCATAGCGCACAGCAATGTTTTTAAAAATCACACAATTAAATATTATACAAATTTCACAAATAAGGTTTACCATAAATCCCACTGCTCAACAAGTTGCTGTTAGATCCCGGTAAAGCCCCAGACTCACTGGACCAGCTCTCCGTTTAAAGGGTCCAATCTTTAGTTCTATGGAATCTAATAGAAATTCTAAAGACTATTTTAAGCTGGTATCGAGGAAACGCGCGTAACTTCTAACTGCCTACATCCGGTTGTCTACCCTACTGCCTCTGATAACTACACCTGACTGAGTAGCCTTATTTGCCAGCATAAGCGATCAGGAAGCTTTCGTCTTATAGATATGGTTTCTTGGTAAATTGCTAGATTAGGGTTTGATGGCTTGGTAGTTAAGCCCTCAAGGTCTGTTTAACAAATTAGTGGAAAAAACTAGAATAACCTTTTAGAACCTCATAGATGTTAAAGACACACTGACTTAACTTTTTACTATCACGAGAAGCTCAATACAAAATGAAAGAACAATTTACTTTATATTAATTTTAATATTTATTGCAGGAATTAAGCAGGGGTAAAGAATCAGCTCTTTAAATCAAGAATCAGTCAATCATAGTCCTGAATGGAAATCTGAAACTCAGTACACAGTCCACAATAACTCTCCTCCTCCATAGGCAGGGAGAGCTGAGGCTCCCTGAAATCCAATTTTGTCAGCAACAGTCCTTAATCCTGGTCTCCTCGTGCTCCTCAGTAGTTGTTGGTGATCCGTCAGGGTCCTCTTGTGCTTGCTATTATCCGGTCCTTTGTAGTTCCAGCAGCAAAACAAGTCCCGGCAAATTCAGGCTTGTCCTTAGCTTTGAAATAATGCGCAGTTGAAATTCACTAGATTTACAAATTCCACTAACTTAGTATTTTTCTACTATTAAATGAAGGCAAAAATATTTGTTCAAAATTTATATGTAGCCAGGTGAACAATGGGTAGTGTTTTTGGGCAGACAGAGTGCGGTAAGGTGCGGAGCTTGTGTTAGGCAGTAGGCAGGAGGAAGCGGCAGGACTGGGAACTCATGACTGCTGAGATTGGTAAAACGGTTTGAGTGTGTGATATCCCCACCATTCTGAGGGCAATACTGAAGAGCGGGGCAGCAGGGGAGATAGAATGCAGTGTTGAGTTCTACGTGTGTGTCTTAGCACACAGGATTGAGAAAATAAGCCACTACTGTTGTCTATGGTTACCTAATGTCTTGAGTTCCTCAAGTTGAGTTGGCTGCAGGGATAGTGAGCTAACTGTCTACTGTAACCACCCCTGGCCTACCTGAACTTTTGTTTAAGAGTCAATATTAAGTTTCTGCTAGGGAAGGTGTTTCAGGTTGTGCATAGAAGACACATCTCCTTTCCTGTTGGTTTTCACTTATGCTGTTAATGAAGTACAGAAAAAGGGAAAATAAACATTCACGTTTTGTTATGGCTGTGATTACCCCAGACTCTCAAAATCACAGTTAACGCCGTTCTTTATTAAGTGCAGTCAGGGAATAAAAAACCCACAAAAGAATTTTGCTCTGTGTCCGGCCCCATTATTTATGACCAGGCCACATTAATAAGTTACGACAATGTTCTTCATTTTCATTTTGACTGACATCTTAAAGGGGACATATCATGAAAAACCCACTTTTTCAGTGTTTTTGCACTTACATTTGGGTATCTGGAGTGCCTACCTACTCACAAACTGTGAAATAATACCACCCAGTCATTTTTTTGTGGGCTGCCTAGGTCAGAAAACATGTGAACCAACAAGCCATTCAGGATTTGGTTCCCCTTCTTATGTAGAAAGCGGGCTCATTAGAATGATACTGCCCCCCATCTGAGTATCTCCACCCATGGCCTGAGAACTAACTTTGCAATGTTGGCATTTTTCTCTCACAAGCTCCGACCCGCTAGCATTTTGTCGAAGCTAAGAGCTAAGCACGGGAACTGCTCTGTTGTTGGCTGCACAGACCAGCACAAATCACTGCACTGAACCCCAGCCTCAGAGGACAGAAGAGCTGAGTGGATAAAGTTTGTTTTTGAAGGCAACGTCCCAGCTACAGTCGGCTACGTCTGTGCTAACTACTTTGTGTGTAACTGCTTTTCCAACTTGGGTCAGTAACAACGCAGGACTGACAATGAAACTTTTCCTAAAAGAGGGATCAAAACCAACTGTCTGTGGCACAACTGCAGAAGAGGGAAATGTAAGTATTTAAAAAAGAATTATGCTATGCGTTTCTTTAGCTGTTTAGCACAAGCTAACGCTCTTATCAGTTGAGGTAAATATTAGATGCAGGGTTGCAAACTCTTACGCTCCTGGCGTGAGACACACTTTCACGTTCAGTCTCACGCTGCCCAAACAATTCTCATGCCAAAACACTGCGACAGCAACAGAGATGAACAGGCGAGTGTACGTACTGTTGGTTGCGTACTGTAACCCCCATTCTATGAGTATAGGCTTTTAAATTACTCGCTGTTTGGTCCGTGATATGTGCGTGATGCTTATCACGTGACAGCTGTTCTGGCAGAAAACCCTGCGCTGGAGGCATTCAAGGAAGCTAGTGAGTGAAAGAATGTGTTAATGTGTACTTGCTACTTGTGAACGCTCAATTAAACAGTGTAGTTTTGATAGTGGAAACAACATGTCTTTGACTTTCATTAGTGAATGAACGGTTAGTGTGTGTCTAATATTGTGAAATTTTGAGTATTTCCCAGGGTGGCGTAGTCAGACTATATCCTTAAATCTTACAATATAAGGTCCCACTCTCGCCACATGTGTAAGGTGCATACTTATTTAAACCCTGATGATGAACTGAGTCCATATGTGTCACGAACTCCGACACAAAACTGGTGGACTCAAGTGCACGACTCTTCAGACCATGTATGGTATATCAAAAATCTTTTACTGAAGCAGAACAAAACAAAAACGCTCACGAGGAGGATATACAAAAGTACAAAACAAAACGCTCACAAGGAGGATATAAAAAGTACAAAACAAAACGCTCACAAGGAGGATCAAATACAAACAGAAAACGCTCACTTGGAGGATCAGATAATAACATGGACTGAAACAAAACCTGGTACATGGAAATTTGCTGGTACGCTTGACTCAATTCTTATGACAGACGGAACAAGACGAACTGGCACAGGACAAAGGGAGACAAGAACAATTTATACATGAGGTAGGGGAAAACAGGTGAGACCAATCAGGGGCGGGGTAGACAATCACAACGGCGAGAAAATCACACAAAGGGAGGAAGTCAGGGTCTGAAACGAGAGGGAAAGGTGAGTACAAAATATAACAGGAAGTGCAGGACGAGACTAGACGTGAGTGACTTTAACTTAACATAAACTAAAACTAAGGCATGACATGAAATACATTTAGCAAATCCGGTGAGACACAACAATATGTGCACGTGATAAAGTGCGCATGCTCTTATGCATGATTAAGCCCATGGGCCATGGCATCAAAATCTCACTCCAGCCGGGTACCCAAAGTTGTCAACCCTGTAGATGTCATTTTCAAAAACGTTAATGGCGTTACTTGCTGCAAGATAATAACATTAATGCTATTAGTTTGTTATGTCTGTAAGAATGGGCACCAAGTTATTGTTAAAAGTGGGGGTGCAAGGTTATTGATAGGCAAGGTGAGGAACGGCAGGAAAATGAGACTGCACTGTCCAGGGAAAATATTGCGCCAAACTCCCTTTAAGAAATATTTGAGGTGAACCGTTTCAAAAATTAAGATTTCTCACTAAATAAGTGCTGGTTGATGGATCAGATGCAAGCCGAATTAAACACTGATTCATAAAACATTTAATTCACTGTATATTATGTTTGTGTGACTGTATTTGATGAGTTTTTCGTCCGTTACCAAAGTAGCTATACGGTTTGCTTTTTGGCACTGGAGAGAGCACGCCTATGATGTTAGCATGTTGAGCTAGGGCAAAATGTGCTTTACAGGGGCACACCTTGCAGTATGTAAATATGTATGTGTGATGGTGGGGCGTGGTTTGAGCTTGGCTGCAGAGAGGGAGAAGTCGAGGAGTGGCTCAGGAGCTCAGAGTGTCAACAGGTGTCAGGCATTAATCGATCAGTGTGCTTATTTCAGTAGGGGCAGCCCTGAGGAGGAGGAGAAAGGCACGAAGACGAGCTGGGCCGGAGAACCACGTCAGCTAAGAAGCTACGCTTGTATATATAGGGCCGAACGGCTCCTGCACGTAACTCCTCATGTTGTGTTTTCTCTGTTGACGGGCCCAGAGTAGCGAGTGTTGCTACATTGGCGCCCAACGTGGGGCCGCGTCAACAGAGGAAATGTCGGAACCGCCGACTGTACAGCCTGTGGCGGCCCTGGCCCAGATGCTCGGGGAGTTCGAGCGGTGAACCGCCATCAGCTCAGTCGGAGAGACACACCCAGGTCCTGGAGCAACTGGTGGCCAGCATAAGAAGGACCACGGGGCCCGCCACCACCGCGCCGCTCTCCGGCATCTCACTGCCAAAGATGACAGCTGCAGATGACCCGCGATCTTTCCTCGAGGCATTTGAGGTAACTGTGAGGGCATGCAACTGGCCGGCGGCGGAGTGGGCTGTGCGTCTGCTCCCGCTGCTATCCGGGGAGGCGCAAACCACGGCGCTCAGCCTGCCGGTGTCTTCGAGGGGAAGCTATGCCGATATCCAGCGCGCCATCCTGGACCGGACGGGCTGCTCCCAAGAAGACTATCGCCGCCGGTTCCGTGAAGCTCGCTTGGACCCCGCCGAAAGACCGTTTGCCTATGCGCAGCAGCTGCGTGATGCGGCAGTGAGGTGGCTGGAACCGGGAGATTCAACCGGTGAGCGGCGGATGCTCGAACGGGTGGTGATGGAGCAATTCGTGGAGGGGCTCCCAGCCGGGACCGCTGAGGGGGTGAAGTGCCATCGCCCGAAGGACCTGGAGGCCGCCGTCACCCTGGCCGAGGACCACCTGACCGTGCACCTGCGGAGCCGACCATCGGAGGGCCGGCACTTGACAGCTTCCCGGCCCATCCCCACACCCGAACCCTTCTCCCTCTCCTCCTCCTCCTCAGGGCTGCCCCTACTGAAATAAGCACACCGATTGATTAATGCCTTACACCTGTTGACGCTCTGAGCTCCTGAGCCACTCCTCCACTTCTCCCTCTCTGCAGCCAAGCTCAAACCACGCCCCACCACCACAGTATGTTAGTGTGTTTGTCGCTGCTAGAATGAGCAGAGACCTCATCTCATCAGAGCAACAGCCCTCGGTCTCTCCTGTTGTGGTCATGTAGTCTCACATTACATTACAAACAACAGTGTGTCACTAGGTAAATGTTTGTAGCCTGATATATTCTGATATATATATATACTTTGAATAAAGTTTAACACTGCTGTTGCAGCCTTTAGTAGTTATAATGTAATATTGCTATGTATTGTTCTTATGTCATATTGCTTGGGTTTCATGAAAAAAATTTAATTCTGTTACAGCTGTCCAGGCTACTGTGTCCTGCTAAGACCTTGGTTGGCACATCCACTGTTCCCTATGCAGCTCCACGGGCCTTGGGCCTCAGTGATGTGGAGAAGCTGAGCCATCACCACTGAGGCCTTCTACAGTGTTCTACATAAAGAGCATGGTAGGTGCAATTACTGATAATATAACAATGTAAAAAATGTAATCACCATGACATTAGCACTGTGATCACCACACACCCTGTTAAATACATGCTTCTCCTTCATTCAAGACCAAATGTATCTACAGTTGGATATTGTTAGCCCTGATAAAACTGGACATTAATAATGTACAAGTAACTGTGACTCTCTCCTGGACCCACCACACACTCCTCACAGTATGAGAAATCATCATCAGAGGAAGTTATTGCTGGGTAGGTGTCATGCTTCAGTCAAGCAACAGCCTGAAGACAACACAGCAGCCAGCAGCATCAGGAAAATCTCGGTATCAAGACGCATCAGGATGACCACTGTGACCTGAGAGCTCCATTAACAGCTGACATAACTTCAGTATACAAGAAACCCTTTACCCTGATGAAGGACATCATCTGGACAGTTTACATAAAAATTATGGCTTTGCTTCGTTGTGCATTATATACAGTATAGACAATGTATATTTCCATTTCAGTGGCTATGAATAAAATGCTTTATTTTCAAGAAGGATTTTGGTCATTTTAAAATTTAGTAGTAAGGGTCCTGTGGTACTAGAGAAAAATATGTTATTTCATGCTGTTACACTGTTTAAATGGGTGATGTGAAAACCTTATTTGATTTCATGCATGTAGAAGGGTTAAAAATAAAACTTGATCCCTGGCTGCAAAAACTGGGTGGAGCATTTGTGAAGTTAGTGGGCGGTGCCCGCTCATATGGGGGTTTTATCCTATCTTTAATCAAGAGCATGGTCTTTCAGTTTGAGAGCATGTTTTATTGATTTGTCCAGATTTTGTAATACTCTCTCTCAAATACACTCAAATAGCCCCTGCTTGCGCTTGGATTTGCTCTGCTTCTACTCAAGGTGGATGCTTACACTCAGATATATTGCTGCTTGCGCAGATTTCCCGCACTCTCCCTCAAAACCCTGCTCTTGCACGCAGGCAGCTTCTGTGCGCTTGTGAAACGCCTGCTCTCGGATTTCTGCTCTGCTCTTGGATTTTTTTGTGCAACAAGCCTGTCAAAATTCCCCAACCAATAGAATGCCAGCAGTAGTGGTAACCAATGAACGTGGGCGTTGCGGGCGCGCCCACTTTACTTCTTACAGCGTCCCACACAGGCGGTTACTCTTTAACCACTCCCGCCCTCCACGGCTTTATTATATGTACAGTTAATCAAAGCCGAGGTATAAGTGAACTAAGCGCCTGCTTCACACCTCTGGCATTATGCTTATGGTTGAGCCAAGATTCAAATAAAATTGTGTGTTATGAAGATCAGGAATGCAATGCAAGACCAGGTGGAGGTGGAGGACCAGCATATCCTCCTGATGATGCAGGACGCCGAAGAATGGTCCACTATTTACTGCAAAAAAAAGGTCTACCTGCCTAACTCCCCCAGAATTTGATCACGGGCTCCAAATCTTTGCAGGATCTTCCAAGGCACTTGATGCCAAAAGAAACGTCATGTGTGGAGTGTGCCGGGCATCTTAGTGAGCCAGTGCTCATTACAGCACATGCCAAACTTGTGACATATACAGGTGTTGTAGATGGTGAGAAAGAAAAGTCAAAAATATTATCTATATCAATTTAACTAATGTTAAAAGTTAACAAAGTAAAGTCAGTGTTATACAGTAGGTCCACAGTGTACTTGTGGACCTACTACACAAGTACACTTGATTGATATCAATCAATCATTGATATCAATCAATAATATCTTATTGTACCTTTCCTTTTAGACTTTTCTACATACTGCAAGGCATGTCCTGACTGTGGAATGATGTACCGATATCAAGAATGGAGTGATGGAATTCACAATTTCAACGACCATATTCTCATCACCCTTCATTTGTGTATTGTACTTCATACATCACTTCAGGTAAGAAGCACATTCAAGGAATGTTGTAGTGTTCTTATTTTTTTTTTAATGTGTGCCTTACAATCTCTTATACTTTCCTAGACTCACCATGCTGTAAGCCGAGCAATTGAAGTCCTTGAGCAAACAGAAAACAAGAAATTTCCCTAGAAAGGCCACAATGCTCCACGCTTACATGCACTTTAAGGCGCTGACTACACACGACTACTTATTTTCTTGTTTTAAGTGTGGATACCATCCACCAGTGATTGTCATGGACCTTCACAGAAAGGGTGTATTCAGTATGCCTGGTAAGTAACAGAACAAGCAGCATTTAAAGATAAAGAAACAAAATTTGACAATACTTTCTTAATACCATGCTTGATTTTACAGTAAGTGAAATGGAGGCTCCACTAGCAGACTTTGACGGCAATGTCGATATCAAACAGTTTAGGGACTCTGTGACCTCTGAAATCATTTGCAATGGCTCTACCCACATTCACTCAGTATGTTACGTGCCATACCAGAGACAACAGAATACTGGACTTATGTTATGCCAACACCAAGGATGCATACATCTCATTGAGTCTCCCCCCCCCTGGGCAGATCTGATCACAACCTTGTGCATCTCAGGCCTTTCTACAGACCTCTTGTGCGCAGGCTGCCTGCTGTCCCACGCACAGTGAAGAAGTGGTCTAACGGAGCAGAGGATGCTTTAAAGGACTGTTTTGACACTACTGTATGGGACATTTTTAGTGACGCTCATGGGGAGGATTTTGACAACCTTACAGACTGTCTGACGGACTACATAAACTTCTGTGTGGAAAACACCATCCCCACTAGGACTGTACGTTGTTTTGCTAACAATAAACCCTGGATCACTCCTGATATTAAGGCTCTCCTCAAGGAAAAAAAGAGAGTTTTTGTATCGGGTAACAAGGATGAGTTGAAGAGAGTTCAGCGAGAGCTAAGGAGGAGGATCAGGGAGGGGAAAACAGCTACAGGAGAAAGTTGGAGAGTCAACTGCAGAAAAATAACACCAGAGGAGTTTGGAAGGGCCTTAAAACCATCTCGGGCCATATGGACTCCAAGCCCCGGCCTGCGGGGGATCAGAAGTGGGCAGAGGACCTGAACGTATTCTTCAACAGATTCGATCAGGTATCTACCCCTCCCCCTGCCCCGTCTCCTCTGCAACCATCATTACCATCTACCCTCCCTGCCTACAGCCCTCCCCCTCCCTCATCTCACCACTCATCACTCCCCACAGCCCTCAGCTTACAGCCACTTAATACACCCACACCACAGCCTGGGCTGGGCCCATCTCCCCATTTCACACCCGCAAACACCCCCCATTCAGCCCCCATGCTCTCTACAAGCTCAACTGGACTGTTCCTCACAACATCCCAGGTGAGAAACGAACTGAGGAAGATAAGGGTGGGGAAGGCGGCGGGCCCAGACGGCATCAGCTCCAGACTTCTGAAGTCCTGTGCGGACCAGCTGTGTGGGATTGTTGAACACCTGTTCAACCTGAGTCTGAAGCTGGGGAGGGTGCCAAAACTGTGGAAAACATCGTGTCTGGTTCCTGTGCCGAAGACCCCACACCCCAAGGACCTCAATGGCTATAGGCCAGTGGCATTGACCTCTCACCTGATGAAGACCCTGGAGAGACTGGTCCTTGTTCACCTGCGTCCGCTGGTGAGCCCATGTATGGACCCTCTGCAGTTTGCCTACCAACCTGGCATTGGGGTGGATGACGCTGTCATTTACCTACTTCAAACATCCCTCTCTCACCTAGAAAAGGCTGGAAACACTGTGAGGACCATGTTTTTTGATTTCTCCAGTGCTTTTAACACCATCCAGCCCAGGATTCTGGGGGACAAGTTGGAGCACGCTGGGGTGGACCATCACCTGGCAGCATGGATCCTGGACTACCTCACAAACCGACCACAGTATGTGAGGTTACAGGACTGTGTGTCTGACACACTTCTCTGCAGCACAGGGGCTCCACAGGGAACCGTTCTGGCGCCTTTCCTGTTCACCTTCTACACAGCGGACTTCACCCATAACACTTCGAACTGTCACCTGCAGAAGTTCTCTGATGACTCTGCCATCGTCGGCCTCATCACCAATGGGGATGATGGGGAGTACAGAGAACTGACCCAGGGCTTTGTGGGTTGGTGTCAGCAGAACTGCCTCCAGATCAACGCGAGTAAAACCAAAGAGCTGGAGGTGGACTTCGGCAGGCGCAAACTACCTCCACCTACACCAGTGAACATCCAGGGACCGGACATTGAGATTGTGAGATCGTACAAGTATCTGGGTGTTCACTTGAACAACAAACTGGACTGGTCAGACAATACGGACGCTCTGTTTAAGAAGGGCCAGAGCCGTCTCTTTTTGCTCAGGAGACTAAGGTCTTTTGGAGTGCAGGGGGCGCTCCTGAGGACCTTCTATGACTCTGTGGTGGCATCAGCCGTATTGTATGGGGTGACATGTTGGGCCAGTGGCATCTCTTCCAGGGATAGGAAGAGACTGGACAGACTGATAAAGAAGGCCAGCTCTGTCCTTGGATGCCCTCTGGACCCAGTGGAGGTGGTGGGAGGCAGGAGAATGGTGGCCAAGCTATCATCACTACTGGAGAACACTTCCCACCCCCTACATGTCACTCTTTCAGAACTGGGCAGCTCCTTCAGCGACCGGCTGCTCCACCCGCGGTGTCTGAAGGAGAGGTACCGTAGGTCCTTCCTGCCTGCTGCTGTCAGACTCTATAATCAGTACAACTCCCGGTAATCTACACTTGACTGTCAGTGGGCAGACTATTCGCTACTATACTTCATCTGCTGCTGTGCATTATCTTCATACATATATTGTATTCATGATGTTATCTACTTCATATGTTGCTGTGAAATATTTTTCATATACATGTATATTATATATGTGCAATATTTTCATCTTATCTATTTGTTCATACTTACAACTGCACTCAGTCACTCTATTATTTATTTCTGTCTATACTGTGTATAGGACTATTTTTCTATTTTTCTATTTATTTTTATTGTATTTCTATATCTGACACTTTTGCTGGCTGCTGCAACGCTAAAAATTTCCCTGCTGTGGGACAATAAAGGCTTATCTTATCTTATCTATTAACAAGTGGGTGTCTTTTTACTCAAAATAGGAAGTATAAGGCATACATCTATTCCCCGCAAAGTACTGTTATAAACTGACTTTCCATCTTAATAGCACTGTTCACTGGCAATCAACATTCTCAGTAGAATATACCTTTGGCCCCCGAAGTATATTACTGTGGGTTCACACAAGGTACTTGGTTACTAACATCTCTGCTCCTGTATCTACTCAGTTGTCTGTCAACGAGTTCAGCTACTATTAACATGGTTTGTCCAAAAACAGGTTTTGTATTGAAGCATTTTCTTTCAATATCAAGGCAGTCGAAAAAACCCCTTTGTGGTTCCACCAAGTTACAACAACTGGGCACCTTGGATTGGACCGAAAACCAGAAAGGGGGACACTGTTTTAAACACAGAACATGAAAAGTTTCATGCACCAAGGCAGGCTGCTGAAATGACTGATCTCCAAATGACGGAAGAGAGGCTCCAAGATGCACTAATTAATCTCAGGGTAATGGCTGGTTACAGTAATTAATTCACTGTGTTTCGAATTAAGCAAAATATTGTTATTATTGATTTTTTTTCCCATGTTGAAATAATAGGTGGAGATGGTTCGACAACTATGCAAGCAATGTGGCCTGGACCCAAAAGGCTCAAAGATGGACCTTATCCTAAGACTCCGGGAGGAAATGAGGAACAGGTCGTCCTACGACAAGATCTTTGAGAAGGTCTGGGGAGCTTCAGGTAAGATGCATGTCTTTCACTGAACAGTTGCATCTGCTTATCATAAAGTGATAAAATAGTCCTTCTGCCAGAAAAATGTAATGTTTGTAGTGTAAGATGTTGAAGCAGTTTAAAAGTAAGTGTACAGTAGGTCAACAGGACTTAAATCAAGGACTATACTTAATAATGCACCATGTAGTGTACAAATTCATCTGTGGCAGTTTATTTAACATAGTTGTACAATAACATTACCTCAATTATGTGTTTTCCATAGATGGTTGGGCAGTTGTTATGTGCCCCTGTGCCGTGGTCTACTCAATAAAATGTAATTTAAGAGCAGAGAGTCCCAGAGACAATGCTGATGTTTTGCTTAGCTGGAAGCACTTCCCAAACATTGCCATTTATGACTTTGCAAGGGGATTGGCACCACACACCAACTTGAGGGAGCCTGAAAGTTTGCCATTTAGTTCACATGAGGGGTGGCTGGCTGAAGCAACTGCGGACAATCTGCAGTTGGCTGCTGAGGGAAGGCTAAAGGTCAATTTACCATGGCTCAAAAGCAAGAAAATTGATACTGTTGCAAACTGCCACCCGATCAATGGATCATCTGATCATTACACCCTGTACGATGTTTTCCATGAGCGGAATACTAAGGATGCTAGAGACGCCCTTCAGAGGATTGCACTTGTCCCAGAACTGGCTGGCTGGGTCAACAGCCAGTGTGCTGAGCAATTATTTGCCAACATGAGGAAGAACAATTATTTTATGAATACCCTCACGCTGTCTAAACACATCTTTATGATGCGGAACATATTGCACCACTATAACACAAAATGCAATAAGAAAACTGAAGCCAGTATCTGGAAAATGGTGGGACAGGATGTCCAACTGCAGTTGGATCACAATGGACAGATAGTAATGGGTAAAGTCTTTTGTCTTCATTCAAATGTATTTTATTTTATCAATTGTTTAACATTGAATGGATATCATGTTATTCAAGTAATTTAAATTTTGTTTTGTTTTTCTTTTACTAAAGGCACTGCTGCAAAGCCGGCCACTGACGCTGATGAAACAACACAACCCAGTGGGCGATGGGAATGTAAGTAGACAGAAATAATACTTGTGAATTTAACAGTATGGAACTGCGTTATGTTGGGGAATATTTCTTGATAACTTCCTATGTTTTCCACTGCCTCATTTTCACGTCAAGAGTTGGGAAATTATTTCTTTCACTTGTACACTACTTTCCTCATTTTTTAAGTTATGTGAAGACAGTAAAAATAATTGTATTGCCACACTAATATGGATCTTCTTCTCAGACTGTCCTAGCCCATCTGACCTAGTTCCAGGTGTAACAACAAGCCAGACAGATGAGCAAGCAAGCAGGAGGATATGGGCTGTCGACTATCTCCCAGCACAACAGAATTTGGTGAAGTATACATATTGCAATAATTTTCATAAATATTTTTTATGGATTACTGTTCATGTTTGTATGTTTTAATGATTTAATTATTTAACAATTTCCCCTCTCCAGCTGGCTTATGTCTTAGATAGAGCCAAAGATCCAAATGAGGATTTACTTCAACTGAGCTCAACCCAAACATTAACCAGAAGCGACTTTTGGTCTTTGGCCTTTGATGAGTTAGAGGCAATGGTAATTGTCCATTGTCATGCTTCACTCTGCTGTTGACTTGGGATTGATGTGAATGCATCAGCTTGCATTGATACCCTTCCATTTCTTTAACAGATTGCTAATCAGTGCTTCCAACTCATAGCTGCACTTGCAGCTTCACATGTTAGTTTGGTAGTTTCTGTTGTGTTTGGTAATACATAATACAATGGTTATGAAAAATGTATAATGACACAAACTGCACTATTTGTTTCTATCTTTTCAGGGCAAAGATGTGTTTGCTGTCAACAGTTATGTGGTGGTGACCTGGTTACCACCATTTGACAGTGATCCTCTGGCAGTTTTACCTGTTAGTATCCTCTAAAATACAAAGATTATAATTATTTCCTATATGAATTGTTAGTGCTGTACACAGGAAATTAATCAAAATAACTATGGATCACCATGATTCTCATCCCAACTCACAGGGTGATGTTGCAATCAAGGACTTTATTTTACTCCCTTCATGGGAGTCGGGGCACTGGATTGTATGTGTAAGTTACCTATTTTTCAGGTGTTATGTATGTTGATGTAATGTATAGAACTGGGGTTTCATATGGGTTTATATGTGAACTTTGTATTTTTTTTCTCCTAGTGCTGTTTTTGTCTTTTTCTTTTTAGCCTGCTGTGCATATTGTGCTATGTCCCTTGTAATGGAATGTCTTTTTCTTTTATAAACTTACAAATGTGCATTTTGGGCTTTCAATTGGTCCAACTCCTAATGTCATGTGCTTTTACAGATCCTCAAGCCAAAGTCAAGGGAGATTTTATTTCTAGACTCCCTGAACCCTCTAGAGTTTGGGCATGGGAGCTACATACAGATTTTCAGGTTTTGCTTTCAGGATAATGAGTTCTGGAGTTTCCAGTTCTACTGTTCTGTGTTCATACTAACAATATGCATGTGTTTGGAGTTCATACTAACACAAATCACTGTTTGCACTCTTATGTAAATCAATTTTTACCCTGTGATAATCATTTTATTTATTCATTTTTAAATCAACATGCTACAATTACCAGTAAAATGTTTTTTTTTTTTTTTACAGGTTTGAAGAGTGAGGGAACTGTACTTTCGAAACCTACGCGGTTTTGGAGATTGCCGTTACCTTAATGTTGTCAGGTTTTCAGTGGTTCCATTCAGGTTAACCTTGATGGGCAAACTCCAGACTTTTGAAATATCTGTTTGTTTTCGTTGTTATATTGTGACCTGAAAAACCTTGGTGTGCACTTTGTTGCCAGTGCCATTATTTGATATATTTACTGCTAAGAAAAAAGCCAGCTACACACTTCAGCCTTGGATAACTGGAGTTTGTCGCCCATTATGACATGTATGGCAGTTCCGTTTGACACCATACTTGTATGTTTCAGCCAGTTATGGTTTATGTTACCAGTATTGGTACTAGTCTAATTCAGTTATAAAACCAAACCACTGGCTGTAACAGGAGTTCTGTTTTAAACCCTAACTCTTTTTTTTTTCATTATTACAATATGATCAGCTTTGTTTTTTAGTTACATGTGACCACTCAAGAAGATACTGTATATTGTTTTGTAATATTGAAATGTATTCTCGTTTTATTATAGAAACTTGGCGAATCAAATTTCACCTGGCCACTGGACCATTTCTTTACTGACAGACTGTGAGGTACAGCTTTTTAACTTCTTTGCATGTAAACCTTTATCTGCAGTGGAGGGTCATCATAGAATACCTATGCAGTACACTATATATGCATATGGTCTTATTTCACTCTTAATTGACTGTGGGATATTCATGTTGATGGTAAGTGGTCTTATAATTGCTATAACATTTTCTCTGTGTGCACTAAACACGTATTTGTTAATATAACATAAGAGTTTTGATATTGTATTTCAGTACGCTCTCAATGTGATTCTTGCGAAGCCCTTTGATTTTGCTGCGGTGAGTTTGCATCAATTTATGGTTATTTGTTGAGTAAAAATGACTGTGAGAACACAATTTAAATTTCATGATTAATATTTTCAATTTTCAACTGCCATGTTTTATCAGTCTGACATGCCTGTAATCAGGAGGTGGTGGTACCACCAATTACTTCAGGCATTTCCTCTGGCAAGGTATGATATTGATACCTATACTTTGGATGAATATCTCCATTGTGTGCATTACCAGTATGCAGGTAATTTGTAATAAATATAAAATAATGCACACTGGAAAAACATAATACTGTTTGTCATTTTTTCTTGAAAGTCATGTCCCACAGCCAATCACCCAAGAAAAAGAAAATGTCCTACCAGAGCCAGATGTCATGGAGGTCACCCTATCTGAGCCAGACGTCATGGAGGTCACCCCAACACAGAATCCACGTATGTACAGGGGATGTTTATTATTGCTTGGCTATTCTTTAAGTACTTACCTTTCGTGTTTACGAACAGCACTTGATTAATTACATTATTATTGGAATTTCTTATCATTTTGCACAAAGGACTCAGCGGTAATGAAACGGATTCAGCAGGCCTGTGAGTGGGTGGAGGACAACCGACACCACCTTGCTGGGAAAGTTCGCCTACTGCTGATTTTGGGGATGAGCGATGATGATGCCTTGTTGGCCATCACTATGCGGGACCTGTTTTTCAACACCTTGTGTTATGAAGGTGAAATGGATGAAGATGAAATCCGGGCTCCCTTCCTTTTTATGTATGAGAGACTGGAGGACATGGAGTTTTTCATGCAGGAAATCCATGAAAAAAGAGACAGTCATGTCTGCACAACCCTCACCTGTGACTGCAGATGCAAAGTCAGTAGTGTAGTTTGTACTTGTAGTTTTAGATTTTATGTCAGATTTATTGGTTTTTAACCAATTAAAATGTTGTAAAAAAAAAAAAAAAGTGTTCTTGAAACGTAATATGCAAAAATGAAATTTAGTAACTTATTCTGTTGATGAAAAAAATATAAATATAAGATTGATTTTTATTTCAGCTACACATTTTGCTAATTAGTGTTAATAGAAATAAAATAAATCCAGCAACACTTGGAGGACAGTGGAAGAGTATGTATGTTGATGTGGGAGAAAAATCCCAAAGATGGGCCAGATGTCCTCAGGATCTTCCCCACACTATAAGCACTTCAATACTCAAAAATAATTCAACTGAGTCAAAAGAGTTCAAATATGAATAGAGTTTACTGACAAATCAACAAGTACAGCAAACCCGAGTTAGTTCATGGAGCAACCAACAGTCAAGCATACGAGCGCACACAGATCTGAGTCAGTCCATGAAGTAACTGACAATCCAATGCACACATCTTCTTTTATAGCCATTTCACCCTCCTTCTGTGGGCTCAAAGTTGTACAACCACCTGCTGACCTTGGCCTAATTTCTGTGATGTTTTCAACCTGCTCTGAGCCAGACACTACGGTTTCCTGCCTTTTCTTCCCACTGTCTGATATACTCTAACCTCCCACTGCCAGCTGCTGCACTTAATTAAAAATACAAGACTTCTATGATTATGCCCACATCCAACAACACATGACTACATCATGATTATGACTGAACCTGACTGAACCTGACTTGACCTGACCATTATCAATATGATTGACTTTGATTGACTTATACATAATACTGTAACATTGATTATGACTTATTTGACCTCTCTGACCTTACCCTGCAATGATTCAATACTGATTCACCATTATACATCAATATTATACCACATGTGGTGAATAAAATTTCCCACAATGTGTCAAATAAATTGTTAATTAAGTAACTCTTCCAGTCTACTCCCTAAGTGTGGCTGGAGTGGTGGCCTTGCTACCAGTCTCAGAGCACACTTGTTCTCTTGTTTGTTTTATAGTGTGGCAAAGTCATGTGGCTGGTTCTAGACAACTGGACGGGTTACTCATTACCATTTGATTAAGATAGCATAATGCGTGGCCTATCACATGAAGGCAGTCTATATATAGTGTGTGTATATCAAAACATCAAGACATCTAAAGACATCAAACATCTAAAACATGGAGTGCTGTGGGTTGCCAGCAAGAGAGTTGAGAAACACTGACTTATAGTAATCTCTCACATTGCCTAAACGATGCTGAACATGCTCGTTGTACCATGTAAAATATTAGAGAAAGGTAAGGTAATATTAGCTATGCCAGCATCTAAAGCCCCATGCAAGTCTTATGGTTACTTTGACGTAACCTTTGCGCATCAACAATAAACAGATTTCCCCCCCCCCCATTAGGTTAAAGTATGATCTCACGAAGGGCTTGCATTAACGTTAACAGCCAGTGGGTGGCGCTTGACTAAGTCCAGAGGGGTGGCGCTGGACCATGTCAAGAGGGGTGGAGCTGGACTAGGTCCAGAGAGGTGGAGCTGGACTGCTCTGCAGTGAGCACCACTTGAAAAAAGGACATATCCTTCTGGAGCAGAGGAAAGAAAAAAGAAGAAAACAGAAGATGAGAAAAAACAGCAAGATGCAGGTTTGTTTGCATGACTAAGTACAACTAGGTGGATTAAGATGTCAAGGAGATTTAGGGACGTTTAAGGAACGTTAACTTTCCTAAGACAAGATATGCTAATGTTAGTTAGGCTATTTTCATAGGTAGCTAGTTAGTTAACAACATAGTCTAGGTAGTATATCTTGTCTTAGGAAAGTTAAGGTTTGAATAAACATCCCTAAATAGCTCTGACATCTTAATACACCTAGGTGTATGTATAATAGCAAGGTAGCTAACTAGCTAGCTGGACAAATTTCGATTTTAACTGGCAGATAGCTAGATAGCTAGCTATTCATAGTTGGTTTGAAATAAAAGCAAGCTAACTTTTTCATGTTTGTATAACATTACTGAGCTTGATGCTGATAACTCTAGCATTTTGTGATTATTCGTAAAATATTTCACTTAATTAACTAGTTTTAAATTAGTTTTTTTGGTGCGCTTTTGCTGCTGTGTAAAACTAACTTGAAGCTGGGTACAGTGTTGGGCAAGTCACTTTCAAAATGCAATATATTACATATTACTAGTTACTTTAATTTGAAAGTAATAAGTTAATTTGTAATATTACTGTCTGTGTAATATGCGTTACTGATTACACTACTTTTGCATTACTTTCACCAAAATACCTGCAGAAGTATGACTAGGCGAAGGTAATGTTTCATAGCAGGTAATCAAAACACAGAAGCTCAAGTTTATTGCAGTTCATACAAATCCAGTGGTGGGTGATACTGTACAGCCTAATAAAAACTCTCCTTTGGAGTGCAGATCTGGCCCATTCATGCATTAGCATGCAGTGGTTACCACTTTGTATTAAAATCGCCCCCTGAAATTAACAATAGTGTGATGATATAAAACATTAGAACAGCCTACACCTTGCACCCAGGGATGGCCAGGTAGACAAAGGATCAAAGTCTGATCAGTTATGGGTATATATTTTTGTAATGAAAATAAGCTTAAGTTCCATAAATGTGGTACTGATAACAGCTTAATATTATTTACATTACCATTTTGGAGTCTTTGCTATTATATAGAGATCATATTTCTCCAATATTAGCTTCTCTACACTGGCTCCCTGTAAAATCCAGAATAGAATTTAAAATCCTTCTCCTCACCTTCAAAGCCCTAAATGGTCAGGCACCATCATATCTTAAAGAGCTCATAGTACCCTATTACCCCACTAGAGCACTGCGCTCCCAGAATGCAGGGTTCCTTGTGGTTCCTAGAGTCTCTAAAAGTAGAATGGGAGCCAGAGCCTTCAGCTATCAAGCTCCTCTCCTGTGGAACCAGATCCCAGTTTGTGTACGGGAGGCGGACAACCTCCTCACATTTAAGAGTAGGCTTAAGACTTTCCTCTTTGATAAAGCTTATAGTAGGGCTGACTCAGGTGACCCCTGAGCCACCCCTTAGTTATGCTGCTATAGGCCTAGACTGCCGGGGGACTTCCTATGATGCACTGAGCTCCACTCTCCTCCTCTTCCTCTCCATCTGTATGCCCTCATATCCCATCAATGCTTGTTACTAATTCAACGTCTTCCCGTAGTTGTGTGCTTTCTCTCCTCTCTCTCTCTCCCTCTCTCCTTCTGTTGCTTTCTGCAGGTGTTTCTGCCTCCGGAGCTGTGGAGTCTGGGTCTGTGGTTGCTGCCGCCTGCTGCCCCTGTGCTCCTGCTCTGCACCCGCTGCTGCTATTACTGTTATTGCTCTTATTATTAGTATTACTATTATAATATTGCTCTTAGTATTATTTCTGTTGGTGTTATCATTAATTCCATTACCACAACTATTGCTGTACATCCCTATGTGGAACTGTACTGTGCTGCTGTATGTTCTCTTTCCTCCTGCTCTCTGTCCCCCCCCCCCCCCCTTCAACAAAACCGGTCGAGGAAGATGACTGCCCACCTAGAGCCTGGCTCTGCTTGAGGTTTCTACCTGTTAAAAGGGAGTTTTTCCTTGCCACTGTCGCCTAGTGCTTGCTCATGGTGGGAACTGTTGGGTCTCTGTAAATACAAAGAGTCGGTCTAGACCTGCTCTACTCGAAAAAGTGCCCTGAGATAACTTTGTTATGATATGGCGCTATATAAATAAAACTGAATTGAATTGAATATTGCAATATCATTATGTCTTAATTAGCTAGTTATAGATTAAGATTGTTGTTTAATGTGTACAAATTGTTTGCTGCTGAGTATAATCATTTATGTTGGTAAAATAAACTCATTCCATTTCATCAGCTTTGTACTCATACTATATGAAACTTCCCTAGGAGCAAGCTGGAGTACAACAACCTGCCCCTGATACTTCCCCAAGTGTCAGTGATGATCTTGCCACTGTACATTCAGCACTGCAATCCACCTCCTCAGCTGATGCTAATACAGCAGGTGAGTTTTCAACAAAGGGTAATTTTCCCAGATCAATATATTTATATGGATAAACCTTGCCTTTTGTGAGATATTTTTTGTTGTTGACCGACACATTACCTTTTAATATGACATAACATGGCTAGCTTTTTTTTCTTTCTTCCTCTTAGGTTCAACCTTCTCTGCAGGTGAGGAGCACTTACCTGCACCTGCATCCACTGATTCTACTGTCTCTTCTGTGTCTGTTTTAACCTCAGCTGATGTGGCTGGCAAGTTAACAGCACAGCAGCTTTTTTATTTGCTCAGTTACCTGTAGAATATCCTGAGATGAAAATTCTGTATTTTAATTATTAATTTAATTTCCCTATAGGTCCTTCTACATCTGTGGTCACTGAGATTGATGTCACATCTACTCCCTCAGCAACTTCCAGCCTGCACCATGGATCAGCAGCTCCTCCAGGTGACCCAGCTGAGTGGTCATCTGTCCTGTCTGACTACAGTCACAGGGAGAGTCTGTGACTGTTGCGTCTGCAGGGCAGAGCTTTTCTAAGCTCAAATTGATCAAGAACTACTTGAGATCTTCCAGGGCACAAGAAAGACTGAGTGGACCTACACTAATTAGTATCAACAACAAAGTTGGCCATCAGATCTCTAACAGTGATGTCATTAAGGACTTTGCCTCCAGAAAAGCCATTATACACAGATTCTAAGGCATATACTGTTTATCAAAGTTATTTTATGTTAATTGTAGTTGATTGTTGTTGTACTTTTGCATGTTGTTTTAAACCAAAAGCAATTCAAGTGGGCAACTTGTTTACAGTAAAGGCATTGTCTGCTGTTTTATTTTGTGACCTTTCAGTACACCATGTTCAGTATGCCACTTAGTACTGTATCAGTTTGAATATTGAAGTGCATATTTGCACCAGACCACTCTTGTGAGATTGCTACCTTTTAAGATTAAAAACCATAGAAGGGTAATAACATGAATCAATGATCATGCATTGAAAAGAGTGAATAGTATTGGCAGCGCTGAGGTGTTGGGGGGGTGATTGGGGGCCCCCAATCAAATTCTGCTTAGCGTCCCATGAAGGCTTGGGCTGGCCCTGCAGATACTATATATACCAATGCCTGTACTTTTTATTTTACTCCAATAGCTGCATTTTTTTTGTTTTTCCCAACTTTATTTAGACAAATAGGTCATAAACAGTAACAGACCAGGGGGTGTCTTAACATGAAAACATAAATTAATAGCACATTTCAATCATTTTCACAGCCTTCATACTGAATGAACAGGAGATTGTGTCAATGTAATGTTTGGTTTCATTAATGATTAATATAATATTTTCATTCATGGATATGGTATTTCTCTAATATAATTAAATTCATTAAATACATTGTGATTAATATTTTTTAACCAAAAATGTTGAAACCACATAGTACATTTTCCAAAAATATGAATAAGTCAGAGACTTAAAAATCAGTGATTACTAATGTACTAATGTAATATCTTTCCATAGTTTCTGCATAAGGACAATGCCGAAATAAGTATAACAGAGTTTCAGGGTTGCATTCACATTATTTAGGATAATAAAGTCAAGAGAATTAAGCCCCCCTGCATCATAGGTTCATCATAGCAGACTTACTATAATAGCTACATGTAACAGTAACCGTATAGCACACCAGTAGGAGGCCGGTGAGAGGAAAACGCCAGTGGGAATCTAGCAGATTGCTGGCCAACATGGGCCGCCAAAGTCAAGGACCTCAAGTAAGTTTTTTATTTTAATGGTGCTATTACTGCCTTCAAAATTATCTGACAAAGTCATATTTGTGGCACAAGAATACATCCATGATAATATCCTTGGCTTTCAAGTGTTGTACGTTGTGGCAACACTTTTGCTAGGCAACTAACAACAAAACGGGCGCCGCCATGTTTGTCAATGAGCATGAGCTGACGTGGTTGATTCATGACATCCTTGCCAGCGTACAAAGTATAACAAAATAAAACAATATCAAAAAGTTGGTTCCAGTGAAAGCACCATTAAAGTAAAAAACTTACTTGAGGTCCTTGACTTGAGGTCCATGTTGTCCAGCGATCCACTAGACTCCAGCTCCTGAGTCATGAAGGTGACATCGTTTTCCTCTCACTGGCCTTCCGTCGGTGTGCTATACAGCTACTACCTATTATAGTAAAATAAACAGCACAGGCGCTGGTATGCGGTATATAATATTAAGTATTATAATAAAAGAAAAAGTACGGTCGCTGCTATATATATTAACTACATATAATAGAGCCGTGGAGGGTGGGAGTGGATGAAGCCGGTTAAAGAGTAACCGCCCCTGCGGGACGCTGTAAGCAGTAAAGTGAACGCACCCGCAACGAGGCAGCGATCATTTAATTGGTTAACACTACAGCTGCCATTCTATTGGTTGGGGAATTTTGACAGGCTTGTTGCACAAAAAAATCCGAGAGCAGAGCAGAAATCCAAGAGCAGGCGTTTCACGAGCGCACAGAAGCAGCCTGAGTGCGAGAGCAGGGTTTTGAGGGAGAGTGCAGGAAATCTGAACATGAAATCAATAAAACATGCTCTCAAACTGAAAGACCATGCTCTTGATTAAAGATAGGAAAAAAAAAAAACATACGCTCAATGCCTGCGCTGGCACGTGGGGGCTGACCAATCAGAGCAGACTGGGCTTTTAGGGAGGGGGGCCTTAAAGACACAGGAGCTAAAACGGAGTGTTTCAGACAGAGGGTGAAAAGAGGTGCTGCAGCTAAAACACGTAAATGTTACAAACTTTTTATGCTGAAAAATATATTTATTTTAACCTCTTAAACCCGGTACCGAGTCCAGTAGTAGCATATCATAAACAACTACCTGTAAAAAGTTCATAAAATGCTGCGCTGGTATTTTTTTCGAATGTTTCTAAAAGATGAGGCCTTAAAGCTACGTAGCGTAGTCTGAGCTAACCAGCTGCAGCCAAACTTCACATTTTACAGTCAACGTGTCAAATTTTGTGTTTATGTCTCAATATTCAATCAAATCCCAAAGCAATTGTCATCAAAAGCAACTAATATTGTTTCCTTATCCTTTTGTGGTCATTTTGAGTCCATATAATTCTACAATCAAAATGGACGACATGGTGGTCTATATTGCAGACCCTATGCCTCAATTTCATACACAGTCTTTTGCTGGCACCTTGTGGACGTTTGATGGCAGTACAGATTACAAACAGAGGGCCATGATATTCTACATATCGCGACCTTTCCAACGGTATGTCACACTACTACGAGACTTCTTCCAGTGAGGAGCTACATAAGCTTGTAAACACGAGAGACTCGCATTCAACTTTGGGATTTTACGCATTACACATGGCTTCTTCTGCTCACATTGTGTTGTTTGCAAACTGTTCTCTTTTACAGTGGCTTAGAGGCAGGAGAAAAAGAAGTACACCACATTGGAGGCCTTGGAAGAGATTCAGAGGGTTAGTGATGTCGAAGTTCAAGATTCTTACAACAGTACTGACGACGAATATGACTCCGAGGAGGACGAATATTTTACGAGAAATATGGATCCAGTTTATGAGTAAGTTATTGTGTTTCGTTTGCTTTTTGAACAACTTTGCAGTACGTTTGTTAGTTTCACTGATAATGTAAAGCCACAAAATGGCTGCGACTCCCCTACAACAACCGATCAGCTGTTTCAATGTAAAGGGACTAGCATGGTGGCGCATGCGCACTGTTTGAAGTTTTGTTTTCTGTTGAACTTCTGTTGAAGTTTTGTCGGCAAGTCCACCTGGTACTATCCTTACTTAAACCTTTGTAGAATCCACATGCTTTGTGTTATTTCTATCTTATTTGGCACAGTTGTAGTCAAGGAGTTGCTGAATGAATTCAGTGGCATCTTTATGCATGGGATCATTGCTATCATGGTGTTATCTACTGTCTAAAATAGAAAAATATTAGGCGAGGATAAAAATTTAAATTTCTCCTTTGGTTCATCACAATTTACTCAGGTATAGTAACTGTCACAATGTTAATGACAGTGGGAATACATTTTCTGAGGTCTTACCTATCCCTAGAGACCAAGCTCATGCATGTAGACCTGATAGTTAAATGTTATTCAATTACCCTGTGAATCATTTCTTAGAGTGTGCTAGTCTGGGATAAATACTGTCCAAACCACGGCCTAAATGAAGAAAAATATCTCTGCAGTGTACTGTGGGCCGTCAGACATTGGTTTATGTGTGAATGTGTTTTTGTGAAGGAAGCGCCATCTCATGGTGACACCCTGCAATTGAACGAATGGCCGTGTTTACAGACACGCCCTGTCAGGCAACAGGAGGAGGGGAGGAGACCCTAAGTGGCTGGAAAATGGCTGGAAATTGGAGCAGCAGTTCTGAGTTGCCAGTACTGTGTAAGCCACAAAGCCCTTGTGGTTTGTTGAAATCTGGTTCACTTCCTCATTGTTTTGTGTCCCACAGACCCCAATGCTGTGTGTGTAAAAATAATAACAAAAATTGCAAAATCCCTTAAGTTTTCCTTTAAATACCTTATTTTCTTTTCTTCTGACCTCATTAAAACCTAATATGTAGGAAAGTATTTAAGTTGTAACCCTTCCCTTTTACCTTTCTATGTTTTTAATTAGACCCCATAGTCTAACTCTCTGTTGGATGTCTTATGAACAAACTGTTCTAACATGAATCCTAATTGATTGATTTAGGGTTTGAGTAGTGTTGCTTAAAAAGTGCTGTCAGCACCAATCAAAGATATTAACCCTATGCGTTTCAACAGCAAGGAAGTGCTCTGACCTTGTTGTTTTGTCTCTTAACATACTTCACCGGAAATGGGAATGTGTCACGTTGTGTAGCTTGACATTTGCTGCTTGTGATCACACTGCGTGCCTACATTTTAGCAAATATGTGCTATTCACATAGTTATAGTCACATGGTGACTGGTCAGAATGTGTTGGTGTTTGTGTTTAATTATGTGTTTATAACAACATGATATCATAACAGAAGTGTGCTAACAATATTTCTTCATCCAAACATAAAGTCACTGTGGAGACTCATTTGGTTAATTACATTATTACCCTGGACAGTACAGTTTTCCATGATATGGGCTTAAATAAAAGTTTTACATTTAAACAATATTAAATTAACAAAACCTCCAAATTTTAGAGTAACCTCTAGTTACCAGATTTATTTCATAATCAAGTGCTATAATCAATGGCCTATAAGTGTTACTGCAGCATTAATTACAGTTATGTTACACATTATGTACTCTAGCTATAGCTGACTAGGGCTACATCCACACTACTACATTTTTGTTTTAAAACGCATAACTTTTGCTACGTTTACACCTAGTGTCCACACTACTCTGGCATTTTATAACCCCTAAACGGAGACCTATTAAAACGCTGCTGACCCCATTTTAGTTTGAAAACTCTGGGGTTGCGTTTTAGTGAGGACGGGTGAAAACTGCGACGTTATAAAACAATGACGCAGACACCCATGTTCGCTTCCTGACTGGGTCTTATCAGCCGCGACATGTCCTTCCATGATTCGTCACGCCCCTGGCACGTGACCCTTTCTCAGAAGAAAACAAACGACATCAACCTTGACTACCAGCAGTTAATTCAACATTAATAACGAATTACAAAACTTACTTTCAGTAACAGTTTCACCTGGTCGTAGGTCCAAGCAGAGAAATCTTTGCTCTTTTCTCCATTGCTGTTCTGCAACATTTTCTGCAACTAAGCAACCAATCACAGAGTAGACAATCTGCTTCCTGTTTACACCGTCACGTGCATGCCCAGTACACGTGAATGGTCATGTGATATGCATTTCCAGGTGTGTAGTATGGATGGAGATTATTTCTAAAACTGTGATAAAACACTCGTGTGTACGGAGATCGTTTTTGTTTTAAACGCTCATTTAACACTACAATGTTTTCTTGCATGCTAGAAAAGCTCCAGCCTGCTGTGAGTCGCCTCAATCCTCTATGCACACCAAAGTTAGTCACGGAGTTCCACAAGGTTCTGTGCTTGGACCAATTCTATTCACCTTATATATGCTTCGTTTAGGCAATATTATTAAGAAGCACTCCATACATTGTCATTGTTATGCAGTTGATAACCAATTATATTTATCGATCAAGCCAGATGAAACCAATCAATTAGTTAAAAAACACATTATCTAAAGAGATAGTTTCTCTGGATGGCATTGCCCTGGCCTCCAGTGCCACTGTAAGGAATCTTGGAGTTATCTTTGATCACGATATGTCCTTTAACTCCCACATAAAACAAACTTCAAGGACTGTCTTTTTTCACCTACGTAACATTGCAAAAATCAGGCACATCCTGGACCTTTCTCAATCTGCGTTCTTCTTTGTACTCGTGTTCTTGTGTCCTTGTGAAACGTCATCTTTTGCGGCCCAAGTACTGTCCCAATACAAAAGTTCGCATTTCACCAAGAACGGTTAAAATTCCCGGAAGTGTTCTCGACACGCCCATTTCACAGAGGATGCATCGGTTGGTGACTTGACAGCACAAACATCCCAGCATTCATTTCGGCATTCAAGCGGGGAACGGAGAACGGCAGAAAGGGAGGCCAACCAACAACAAACAACGGTACGTTTTTTAAAATTTTTGGATGGTATTTCATCACTAAAGTCACTTCTGTGAGTGTTTGAGGCGAGAAATTAACTGTGTACAATTCGAAAATTGTCAGTGTTACGAAAATTGATGGCGGATCGAAAATGTGCTCCAACGTTTTCGGAGCTGAGAAGCTCCACAAGCTAGCTAGCTACCCGGCCTGGCCTCGCCGGCCTGCAACTCCCGCAGGTCACGCTCACAGAGCTCTCTTGCCCCACAGACAGTCACACAGACCAGGAGCAAAATGGCAGAGGAAAGCCAGGCCCACAACTGTAAGATATTTTTAATTTTAGTACCGCTGTAAAATGGATGGGAGTGAGTATGCTTTTTGTGTGTTTGTATGTCAGGGGTGGTAGTGCGGTATCAAACGTTGTCCTCTGTTTGCTTTTGTTTTTGCTTTGTCCAGAGTTTTCGTGAACAAGTCAGGCCTGGCTATCACAGCCAAACAGGCCAAGAAGAAGTGGAATAACCTGAAGGAGAAATACAAGGTAACCTACCATTGTATCTGCTTTTCAGCAATAAAGTGGTAGGGCATGCCTGAGATGTTGATATGAAACTGTTTTGACTAGTGGAGAAAACGTATTATGTGGAATTCATCGGCTCAAAAGTCAAGCTATTTTTGGCATCAGTACAGCTTCTCTCACTATTGCAAGGCATCTTAAAATAATGTTGTATAATAACTTGACATGAAGGGAATTTAAGCAGGACAGCGGTGCAACAAACACACATTAGACAACATTTGTGAAGCCATTGAAACTGTTTTGGGACTGCAAATATGTCCAACAATAAATTTCACAGTGTTCATTAATTTAGACGTTATTTTTTAGGAACACAGGGATCCTCCAGCAGGGAAAGGGGTGGAGGCAGGTGGGGTGACTGCTGCCACCTGGCAGTGGTACAGTGTAATGGATGCTGCACTCCAGGGGCAGCACTCAATAAGTCTGCCTCTGGTAGTTGCAGCAAACATGACTGCCACTACAGGTGGGGTTGTTACCTCCCCGTCCTCTGCCCCTCCCAGAGAACGAGCCAACCCACCACCAAGAAAGAGGGCCAGGGTCAGAGAGGGAAGAGGAGAGAGAGCAGCAGGCAGTGGTGAGGGAAGAGGCTAGGGAGAGAGCAGCCGCTGACAGGGCAGAGAGATATTTATCTCTCTTTGAGAGACTTGTAAATAAATAACTGTATAAATTTTGATTGAATGTTTCAGTTCAAAGTCGCTTGTTTAATTTGCTTTCTTACGTAAATATTTTAGAAGTTGAGTATGGTAGACAAATAAACAGTTGTACATAAAGTGGTAAATTTCAGGATGTGTTATTTAGACTTAAAGTGAGACCCCAAAGTTAATGGAGGTCAGAACAAGGCCTTCTCCTCAAAATGACACCTGCTACAAAGTTGGAACACTTTTTTTTTGTACATCAAATTTAGCATGCTTCTTTCTAACTAAAATAGTTGGTGATTTATAGAGGAGTTTTTTCTGTTGTCATTGCCATTCTTATGGAGCGTATTTAAAAAAACAAAAGACAAAACAATTAATAACCATATACACAATAATTTGTAATTATTCATCAGAAAAGCAATATTAATAACAATTTTACATCACAGATAACAATTTAACTAATATAATGATGTAATAATAATTGTAATAACATTTTCATTTTACAGCAATCACTAGATCTCCGGAGGACAAGGGCGTCATGGACTGACCCTGTGTTGCCAATGCAAGTGTCCAGAAATGTCCCTTTGCTGTCACACACACCCTGGAGTACCACTGAAGGGAAGAGCTTGCGGTTCAGCAGGTGGGAGTATTCTGATGTGACACCCATCTATTGCACCAACCGCACAGCGGAATGCCTCATGGCCAGCAAGGCGAGCAAAGCCTGCCCCCACCTCCTCCATCTCTTGTGGCTTGGGGAAATGAATAATCCTGTGAAGGATGGCCATCATTTCTTCCACTACGCTGTGGACTATTCTGCCAACTGTGGCTCTCGGCATGGCGAAGATGTCGGCTGCCACTCTGTATGATGTGCCACATGCAAGCCAGTAGAGACAGACAGCCACCTCAATTTCATGGCTCCATCCATGTGGCATTTTCCGAGATAACATCCGTACCAGCACATTGATGGTGTCCCTGGAGAGCCTAAACACTGGTTTCAGGTCAGCCTCAGAGAAGAACGTGCAGAGGATAGGCACATAATTGTTCATTTGTGCATACCTCAGAGAAGGTGTTTGATCCTGTGTTTAAAAAACAAATATTTAATATGTACTCTACTTATCAGTTAACATTCTAAAAGTATTTATTTATTTATTATTAGTTATTAACTGTTTACATTGTTCATAAGTATTTCACCTAGATGTATTTAATATTATATAATGTAAAATGTATTTATTCATTGTTCTTTTATCAGGCTCTCATTACACATTATTGATCATTTATTCCATTATTCTTTGTGTTGCCCCTATTATGACAATGTCTGTTCAATTTGTATTCCATTAATTCTATTCTGGTTATTTATATTTCATTAAAAAAATCTGCAAATGTGAGTGTGAACGTCTTTTGATATTAAGTAAGTGTGCAGAGTGTATAGTAATTTAATGTACTCAAATCATCAAACTGCCTGTTATTGATTGCACAAGGAAACTATAGTTATATATCCTATTCATTCAGGGTTCTCCCCCAGGACTTTGTAACAAGGTGGTGATGGGGGCCCATCAACAGTATCAAATGATAGTCTTGACTGATGTAATCAATTGTAAGACTGAGTGGTTGGAAATTTGCTGGATATTAACAAGGGGCTAGGCCTACAGCATCACTGTTACACTGTTTGGGGAGAACCCTGTTATTCATGTTTTATACCTTTAACATTTCCATCTACTGTATCGTATTTATTCTGTTTATTTTCCATTATTATTAAAGTTAGGCACTGCTTTAAACTTTATAAGATAACATACATAGCCAGAGGCAAACGCTAAGATAGCAAAACGCCGTCCCATACTCCTCCTCCTCATCCTCGCTCTTTTCACCTCCAGTCTCCTCCTCAGCTCAGCAGCCTCCTCTTCTGCTTCTCGGTAAAGCATACCGACGGTAGCTGCCAACATTGCCCGGTCCATCTTTGTTCTTAGTTATTTTACCCTAATGCTTTGTCTTTCAATCAAATGTGAACCACAAACAATAGCCTTTACTGGGGTTTCTTCCCACCGTTGGCTCGCGATGTACAGAAAATTCTTGGCTCGTGACACCTAGAAGCACTTTGGAAAAATAAATAAATAAAATAAACAACAGAAGCAGTATGAAAGGGGACTGTCGTTGCTTTATTATTATAAATAGACATAACATTATCGTTAGTGTACAGTTGTGAAGTAATCAGCTGAGGGTTGTTTTGGGTGATAAAGCCTGGCTGTTATTTTGGAGCACTGCAGGCGGCCTCTGTGCTGGGGGTATTGCGCAATACCAGCAAGCACGCATCGTCTCAAACTGTCAACAGCGTTCTGTGTGCTTGTGACCTTGCGAGTTCATTCTTCGAAGAACGACTAGCAAGAACGTTCTCCCCAAGAACACAAGTCTGTCCTTTGCATTCTTGGGTTTGAGAAAGGCCCCCTGTCTCAAAAAGATGCAGAAAAACTAGTCCATGCATTTGTTACATCTAGGTTGGATTATTGCAACTCCCTATTATCAGGATGCCCAAATAAGTCCCTTAAGACTCTCCAGCTGATCTAGAATGCTGCGGCACATTTACTGACAAGAACCAGGAAAAAAGATCATATTTCTCCAATATTAGCTTTTCTACACTGGCTCCCTGTAAAATCCAGAATAGAATTTAAAATTCTTCTCCTCACCTAGAAAGCCCTTAATGGTCAGGCACCATCATATTTTAAAGAGCTCATAGTACCCTATTACCCCACTAGAGCACTGCACTCCCAGAATGCAGGGTTCCTTGTGGTTCCTAGAGTCTCTAAAAGTAGAATGGGAGCCAGAGCCTTCAGCTATCAAGCTCCTTTTCTGTGGAACCAGCTCCCTGTTTGTGTACAGGAGGCAGACACCCTCCTCACATTTAAGAGTAGGCTTAAGACTTTCCTCTTTGATAAAGCTTATAGTACGGTGACCCTGAGGGTCAAAACACAACATTACACAAAACACAACAACATCACACAAAACATAACAACATTTCACAAAACACAACAACATTACACAAAACACAACATTTCAGAAAACACAACGACATTTCAGATTACGGAAAGGGTAGGACAACACTTCTTGTTTGATTGAACAGAACTCAAGTCAACGAAACATGACTTCCGGTCGGGGCACTACACTATGCTACGATCTATATTCACTGCTACTATGGACTCTGAACAGCGTGTTTTCTCCTGGTCTGTCCTTTCTCTGCCAAAAATCAGAATTACAGACGTTGTCTGTGTCATGATCCCAAGGACTGGTGTACACTATTTTGTTCTGTTTCCTGTTTTATTTTGAAGGTCTGTTCTTGGTTCATGGTTTTGATTTACTTCCTGTCTTTGTTCTGTTTTCCACCAGTTTGATTAGGTTCACCTGTGTCTTGTCTCTCACCTGTTTCTCGTTTCCTCGTTGTGTCTCATATTTATACCAGCCCCTTTCTTTTGTTCTTTGTCGAGTCATTGTTACTGTTGCTGTTGGTGTGTGATGTTCCTGGTGTTCTTCTCGTGTTCTTCTCGTGTCGTGTTGCGTTGCGTTCCTGGTGTTCCCCTGCGAGTCAGTTCTCGCTGTTGTAAGTTTTTCCTTGAATTTAAAATAAACCTTTGGACTCTTCAGCCTCCTCGCCTGCCTGCATCTGTCTGCGTTTGGGTCCTACCTCTCCCTGCTGTCTAAATGGCCAATCGTAACAGTCTGTCTTGTTGACAAATTTTAAGGCGATGTGAAAAGGTCAAAGTTAGACAAGCAATTCATTTTTGATTATCAAGGTATGTAGCCTACTATGCTAAGTAACATGTAAATTACTTTCTAGTTCAGCACTTACCTGTTAAGAGTTAGATGATCTTCAAAGTATGCTTAAATAAAAAACATTTCTTGTCAACTATGTTTGTACCTGTGTCTAGTCTCAAATATTATTGCAGGAAAAGTTGTAATTGGGACCAGATGCTATAGATCACTAATAAAGTGTGAGGAACCGCTCGAGGTAAATACCTATAAATATTTAATGTTAAATGGTACATTGTTCCAAAACAGTCAGATGGTTCTCCTTTCCTACCTGTGCTCAAAAGCTGTTGTCTCAGTGTCCATAAAAAAAAGTAGCTATACAGTTGAATAACTAAAACACATAAAAAGGACTGATAAAAGGACTGTAATACATGATTCAAGGCTTCCTTAATTTATAGATGCCAATTTAATGTGATGCTTACTACACACTCACTACATACCATGTGATCATGAAAATGTCACATAACAGATTTTATAATTTTTTTTAAATATAAAATGATTAATATTTAAATAAGCTGTGAAATATATTAAAGTCTTGACATCATATCACCTTTGAAACTACAAACATTCCACCTGAGATGTCAGCATATTCATGCTTTTGTGCTGCTGGAAGAAGTTTGTGCAACCATTTGGTTGCATTACTTTTCCAGACAGCTCATTTTAGTACACTGGGAACCAAAAATGTTCCCGCTGCCCTTGCTTGCACAAGCAAACAGCAGGCCTGGCACAGGCCCCGCACCCAGGTTAAAAAAAAATAATAAAAAACATTTTTTTTATACAGTTTTAATTTGATAACAGTTACCTCGAAATTCATATAAAAGTGAATGTCAGTTGCAAAATACATGACAATCTAGTGCAAAATGTATAACATGAACAAAAGCCATGAAAAGAGGAGCCACAGGTTCTTCAACATTATGCGGAGACCTTCGATGTTAATGTTCTCCCATGTGGTCACATCATCCACATTGATGCTCCACACCTTGAAGCCAGTCCGGATGGCAAAGTAGTTGACCCAAGTGAGGACCTTCCATATGGCCTGGTTGAGGTCAAGTGCCCTTATGTGAAAGACATAAGGGCACTTGACCCTTGGTGATTGGTGGACTGACGTGCTGACGTGCTCAGGTGAACGTATTGTCTCATTTCCGGTTACCGGTGTTTCTGTGTTACTGGTTGCAAAGTTCGCTGCTCCAGCTAAACCCAGTTAATTTTGATATTTTCTTTACTATAGCGGTAAGTTTCCGCTATACATTTAAGGATACACTAGCTCTGTTTAACCACTCATATCTGTCTCCTGTTAGCGACTTTTCGCTAATCCCACAGTTGTTTACACACTAGTTAGTTGCTACTTTAGCTCAGTTAGCGATGGCGTCTCTCTCTCCTTCTCCCTCTCCCGCTCTCTCTTGCTCGGTGTGTCAGATGTTTAGTTACTCCTCTGCCTCCTTTAGCGATAATGGTACGTGTAACAAATGTAGTTTATTCACCGCCTTGGAGGCGAGGCTCAGTGAGTTAGAGTCGCGGCTCCGCACCATGGAGAGTCAGTCAGCCGTAGCTAGCCAGCCCCCAGCCGGTGCGAGCCGACCAGAGGTAGCTTCTGCTAGCCGTCTCCCGGCAACTCCCGAGCAGCCGGGAAGCCAGGGAGGCTGGGTGACTGTCCGAAAGAAGCATAGCCCTAAACCAAAACCCACGGTTCACCACCGACCCGTTCACGTTTCTAACAAGTTCTCTCCACTCAGCGACACACCCGCTGAGAAACCAACTCTGATTATTGGCAGCTCCATTTTGCGAAACGTGAAGTTAGCGACACCAGCGGCCATAGTCAAATGCATCCCAGGGGCCAGAGCGGGCGACGTTCAATCCTATTTAAAACTGCTGGCTAAGGATAAACGTAAATATGCTAAGATTGTTATTCACGTCGGCGGTAATGACAGCCGATTGCGCCAATCGGAGGTCACGAAAATTAATGTG
Source organism: Macquaria australasica (assembly GCA_005408345.1). NCBI lineage: Eukaryota > Metazoa > Chordata > Actinopteri > Centrarchiformes > Percichthyidae > Macquaria > Macquaria australasica. The sequence goes on along the minus strand of SEMN01000985.1, from coordinate 69,787 downwards.
GAGTCGGTGTGTACATATGCAAAAACAATGTCGGACTCCGTAGTTTTCTCTGGGCCCCTACCTAATCTTACTAGCGATGACATGTATAGCCGCATGTCATCATTCAACCACTGGTTGTCGAGGTGGTGTCCAGGTAATGATGTGGGCTTTGTAGATAATTGGCGAACTTTCTGGAGAAGACCTGGTCTGATTAGGAGAGATGGTATTCATCCCACTTTGAATGGAGCCGCTCTCATATCTAGAAATCTGGCCGAATTTATTAGTGGCCCAAAGACATGACAACTCAGAGTTCAGACCATAGACTTAATACAGTCTGTAGTCCAGACCAGGAGGCAGAGTTGCAGTCCTACACGCTTCTCTGCGCTTCCATTAGAGCAGTTACCCACCCTAAACTCCACAGAGAGGTTTGTCTGCCCCCCACCACTTAAATTATTTAAATCAAAACTAAACAGAAGAGGAGTTACACATAAAAACCTAATAAAAAGTAAAACCACCACTGCAACAGTACAACAAAATAGGAGAATTAAATGTGGACTCTTAAACATCAGATCTCTCTCATCTAAAGCTGTTCTAGTAAATGATCTAATATCAGATCATAATATTGATTTATTTTGTTTAACTGAAACCTGGCTGTGTCAAGGTGAATATGTTAGCCTAAATGAATCCACTCCCCCCAGTCACATTAATACTCACATTCCTCGAGGCACAAGCCGAGGAGGTGGAGTTGCAGCCATCTTCGACTCAAGCCTATTAATCAAACCTAAACCTAAATTAAATTATAACTTGTTCGAAAGCCTTGTTCTTAGCCTTTCACACCCAACCTGGAAAACACTACAGCCAATTCTATTTGTTACAGTGTACCGAGCTCCTGGACAGTTCTTATCAGGTTTAGTCCTTAAAACAGATAAAATAATTATTGTAGGTGATTTTAATATTCATGTGGATGTAGAAAATGATAGCCTTAGTGCTGCATTTATCTAATTGTTGGATTCGGTTGGCTTCTGTCAGAGTGTACATGAACCCACTCACTGTTTTGACCACACCCTCGACCTTGTTCTTGTTTATGGCATTGAAATTGAACATCTACTAGTCTTTCCACAGAATTCTTTTTTATCAGACCATTTTTTATTAACTTTTGAATTCCTATTACTGGACTACACGCCATTAGGCAAACATTCCTACACTAGATGTCTATCTGATAGTGCTGTAGCTAAATTTAAGGAAGTGATTCCATCGGCATTAAATTCAGTTCCATGTCTCAATATAACAGACGACTCCGATACTAACTTTAGTCCCTCCCAAATTGATCATCTTGTTGATAGTGCTGCAGGCTCACTACGAATAACACTCGACTCTATCGCCCCTCTAAAAAAGAAGACAATAAAACAGAGGAGGTTAGCTCCATGGTATAACCCGCAAACCCGCAAATTAAAGCAAACATCGCGAAAACTTGAAAGGAAATGGCGTTCCACCAATCTGGAAGAATCACGTTTAGCCTGGCAAGTTAGTCTTAAAATTTATAGGAAGGCCCTCCGTAATGCCAGAGCAGCTTACTACTCATCATTAATAGAGGAAAATAAGAACAACCCCAGGTTTCTGTTCAGCACTGTAGCCAGGCTGACAGAGAGTCACAGCTCTGTTGAGCCATGTATTCCTATAGACCTCAGTAGTAATGACTTTATGAGCTTCTTTAATGATAAAATTCTAACTATTAGAGACAAAATTCAGCACCTCCTGCCCTCAGTTGGAACTGATTTATCTTCAAACACAGGAACCTTAGAAACAACTGTAAAACCTGTACATTTAGACTGCTTTTCTCCCATCAACCTTAGTCAACTAACTTCCATGATTTCCTCATCTAAGCCTTCAACATGTCTCTTAGACCCCATCCCAACTAGGCTGCTTAAAGAAATTTTACCCTTAGTTAGCACTTATTTACTAGATATGATCAATCTGTCCTTATTTAAAGGCTATGTGCCACAGTCCTTTAAAGTAGCTGTAATTAAACCTCTTCTTAAAAAGCCCACTCTTGATCCAGGGATTTTGTCAAATTATAGACCTATATCTAACCCTCCTTTTCTCTCTAAGATCCTTGAGAAAGCAGTCGCCAATCAGTTGTGTGACTTTCTACACAACAACAAGCTGTTTGAGGATTTTCAGTCAGGATTTAGAGTGCATCATAGCACAGAGACAGCACTGGTGAAAGTTACAAATGACCTTCTAATTGCATCCGACAAAGGACTTGTCTCTGTACTTGTCTTACTAGATCTTAGTGCTGCATTCGATACCATTGACCATCACATTCTATTACAGAGACTAGAACATTTAATTGGCATTAAAGGTACTGCACTAAGCTGGTTTAAATCCTATTTATCAGATCGATATCAGTTTGTACACGTTAATGATGAATCCTCTATGCACGCCAAAGTCAGTCACGGAGTTCCACAAGGTTCTGTGCTTGGACCAATTCTATTTACCTTGTATATGCTTCCTTTAGGCAATATTATTAGGAAGCACTCCATAAATTTTCATTGTTATGCAGATGATACCCAATTATATTTATCGATCAAGCCAGATGAAACCAATCAATTAGCTAAACTTCAAGCATGCCTTAAGGACATAAAAACCTGGATGACCTGCAATTTTCTGATGTTAAACTCAGGTAAAACCGAAGTTATTGTACTTGGCCCCGAACACCTTCGAAACACATTATCTAAAGATATAGTTTCTCTAGATGGCATTGCCCTGGCCTCCAGCGAAACCGTAAGGAATCTTGGAGTTATCTTTGATCAGGATATGTCCTTTAACTCCCAAATAAAACAAACTTCAAGAACTGCCTTTTTTCATTTACGTAACATTGCAAAAATCAGGCACATCCTATCTCAAAAAGATGCAGAAAAACTAGTCCATGCATTTGTTACGTCTAGGCTGGACTATTGCAACTCTCTATTATCAGGCTGCCCCAATAATCCCTTAAGACTCTCCAGCTGATTCAGAATGCTGCGGCACGTTTACTGACAAGAACCAGAAAAAGAGAACATATTTCTCCAATATTAGCTTCTCTACACTGGCTCCCTGTAAAATCCAGAATAGAATTTAAAATCCTTCTCCTCACCTTCAAAGCCCTAAATGGTCAGGCACCATCATATCTTAAAGAGCTCATAGTACCCTATTACCCCACTAGAGCACTGCGCTCCCAGAATGCAGGGTTCCTTGTGGTTCCTAGAGTCTCTAAAAGTAACAATGCTTGTTATTAATTCAACTTCTTCCCGTAGTTGTGTGCTTTCTCTCCTCTCTCTCTCTCTCTCTCCCCTTCTGTTGCTTTCTGCAGGTATTTCTGCCTCCAGAGCTGTAGAGTCTGGGTCTGTGGATGCGGCCGCCTGCTGCCCCCGTGCTCCTGCTCTGCACCCACTGCTGCGGTTACTGTTGTTGCTCTTATTATTAGTATTGCTATTATAGTGTTGCTCTTAGTGTTGTTTCTGTTGGTGTTAACATCAATGCCATTACCGTAGCTATTGCCTTACATCCCTATGTGGAACTGTATTGTGCTGTTGTATGTTCTCTTTCCTCCTGCTCTCTCTCTCCCGCTCCCCCCCTCCCCCTTCAACCCAACCGGTCGAGGCAGATGACCGCCCACCTTGAGCCTGGTTCTGCTCGAGGTTTCTACCTGTTAAAAGGGAGTTTTTCCTTGCCACTGTCGCATAGTGCTTGCTCATAGTGGGAACTGTTGGGTCTCTGTAAATATAAAGAGTCGGTCTAGACTTGCTCTATTCAAAAAAGTGCCCTGAGATAACTTTGTTATGATATGGCGCTATATAAATAAAACTGAATTGAATTGAATTGAACATTGGAGAGGCATCACACACCAAGTTTGTTGAGGGTCAAAGTCAAGTCCAGGGTCAGCTGATGGTCACTCGCTTAGCTTGGTGTGATCTAGTGACAAATACAAGGAGTGATTTCACGGTGAAGAGGTTTCTCCTGGGGAGAAAATAGACATGACATACTAAGTATTAAGATATTTTATTGAAGTAAAACTACAAATACAACAAGTATAAGTCTTTTGTTCAAAATCCTTCTTAAGTAAATGTACAGAAGCATTATTAGCCAAATGTACTTAGAGAATCAAAAGTACTTGCTGCAGAAAAAATGGCTCGTGACTGATATATTCAGTATTTTATCATTAGGTTGTTATTACTAATGCATCATTGCTTAAGCAGCATGTTACTGTTGTCTCTACTCGAGGTGGAGCTAGCTTTAACTACCTAATATACTATAAAGTAGTTTCATCCATTGGTTCCCAACCTAGGTGTCAGGCTTCTTCCTCAGGATCAAAAGATAAATTTGACTGTTCTTGACATTATTTATGGGGTAGAAAAGAAGAAAGAAATAAGTTCTGCTACACAAATATTCTTCTTTTGGTCTTTTCTCACATGTTTCTCTTTTTTGTGAAATATTGGATAAGTTTACCCTTTGAGTCTTAAGCAGTTATCTAAATACACCCAAATTGTACTTAATTACAGTGCTTGAGTAAATGTACTTATTTACTTTCTACCACTGCATACTGATGAGTGAAAAAGCTTTGTTAGATAGTAATAGACCTTTTTAGAGATAGAAGTACAATGTTATAAATCCTACATAGCTTATACTTAATTTATAAATTACATGAATTATTATCTATTCATTTATATTAAAACCAGTGAGAACATCACTGTAAATACATCCTTTATTCAGGTCAGTAAGCAAAAAAAAGGCCACTCGCAGAATAGATTTTCCTAAATGTTGGCTCTGTTTCAGGAGTTAAATGCCCTTACATGCCATTATTAAATAGTGGAAAAATAACGTTAGAACATTCACTTTACTGACAGGTACCTTGACTACTAACTAGCATAACTACTAGCATATGCTAGACGCTAGACTCTCAGTGACTACTGTATTTATCCAGTACATTAGGAACATGCTACACTCACCTGGAGTAGGACGGCAGTCCTAGTCATGTTCCTGCACCAGCACTGCCGCATCAACGCACTCAGTTTCATTACCCGCCGTTTCGTCCACATCACAACCACTTCTTTTGGCCGTTTGTGTCTGGCCTCCTTGAAGTGCAAGGCACATACAGAGACTAGGGACGAGCAGGATTTACCATTCACCATTTACCTCTCTTCACGGTAAATCCTGCTCGTCCGTCGTCTCTTCTTATCAACAAAATTAATCTCCTTTTTAAATGTTCGTCAGTTGGAAAGCTGTGAAACTACGAATATGGTTGTTTGTTTAGAGTTAGAATAATAAACTCTGCCATTGTTTCGACCACGAGTTAAGCTAGCGCTCAGACTGGAAGAGAGTTCTCCCGACAACTGGTTTGCACTCGCTATATTGTGAAATAGGGCTATTGATTGACTTGAGTTCTGTCCAATCACAAATAAGAAGTGTTGTCCTACCCTTTCCGTAATCTGAAATGTTGTTGTGTTTTCTGAAATGTCGTTGTGTTTTGTGTAATGTTGTTGTGTTTTGTGTAATGATGTTGTGTTTTGACCCTCAGGGCCACCGTAGCTGACTCAGGTGAGCCCTGAGGCCCCCCTTAGTTATGCTGCTATAGGCCTAGACTGCCGGGGGACTTCCTATGATGCACTGAGCTCCTCTCTCCTCCTCTCCCTCTCCATCTGCACACACTCTTATCCTATTAATGTTTGTTACTAATTCAACTTCTTCCCGTAGTTGTGTGCTTTCTCTCCTCTCTTTCTCTCTCTCTCTCCTTCTGTTGCTTTCTGCAGGTGTTTCTGCCTCCGGAGCTGTAGAGTCTGGATCTATGGTTGCAGGCCACCTGCTGCCCCAATGTTCCTGCTCAGCAGTCGCTGCTGCTATTATTATTATTGGTCTTACTATTAGTTTTACTGTTATTATATTGCTATTAGTATTATTCTTATTAATATTATAAACAAGCACACACACACTCACTCTGTGTGTATGGGTGAATCTGTGAACAGTTTTGTTAGTTCAGTTTCTGTTACGATGACAAGTGACACATAAACTTACCCAATGTATATAGACCTTTACCTATATATATGTCCATATATGGGTATAGCAAATGAAATAGGAAAAATTGAATTACTGCAGTTCATCCAGTTTCTCTTTTCCCTGCCAAAGGATTGCCGAAGAGGAGGGAAAGAGGGAGCAGACACACAGAGACATGTTCCTGTCAGTTCAATTCTATTGCATCACAATCAGAATGTTAAACAAAACTTTGCATTGTTTCTATATTATTTGTGAACATGACATAGAAATTCATATACAGATCATTAAAGCAAACTCAGTTCCTTTATTTCTGGAGTCCAGAGTGCTGACTCTCAATCTGCCCATATCCTGGAATGTGGAGTTTTCAGTTTATTGAGTTAGTAAGGGTCGTAAATTGGCCATTTGTCACTTAGGTCCTGTTTACACTTTAATATCTTGAGTGATCGGATCACAAGTGGACAGCTCCAAGACTGCCTACTCAACTGACCTCCTCTGCATAAGCAGAAATAAGTACTCATTTGTGTGCCAACAGTGTCATATTAAAGTGCAAAACAACAAGAAGAAGCCACAACAATATAATAATTTTAATTTATACTTTTAATTTCTGGCAGACTAGGCACGGGAAGTGCATTGCTGCCTCCCGCCGATTAAAAACAACAACACATTTGGTCTTTGCAAACAGAAATTATGTGCGTGTTTATTTGGATATAGAGTGGGGAAGTGAGATCCAATCACAAGTGGTCATTCTAATTCCAGGTGTAAACTGACGTATATAAATAAAACTGAATTGAATTGAATTGAATTGCCTTTGTTTTCTCGACCCAATAAGTTTAACCTGGAGCTTTGTTTCCAACCTGTCTGATTGTATGACTGGTTGTGTTTATTGAACTGTCTGACTTCTTTTTAGTGATTAAAAAGTTGTTAAATAGAAACTGGCTAAACTGAACATAATGTCTGAATGATTGAATGAAGTGAAATTAAAAGGGCATCTCACTCTAATTGTCAGGCTAGCGGGGGAGCACCTCTTCCAGAAACAACAAGACTTGTCAAGATGTTTCAGCTTATGGATGTACAGGATGTCTCATCAAATGAAGGCCTTCAACAACTCAGTTCTCACTGAATGATGCATTGAGGGACTGATGGGAGAAGTTTCATCATGCAGATTCTGTTCTCTACGGAACCCTGGAGTGGCCACAGAGAACATGACGTGTGTATATGGATAAGTGTATAAATAGAGAGCCAGCACAACAGCCTTGTTTTTCAGAGTGTTCAATAATGGGAAATGTTATTTATGTAAAACTATGAGTTAACAGTTTGTGTCAATATAGGCTGCATCACATGTAACTGGTTGTCTGTGTTTTTCTTGTGGTTTCTTTATAAAACAAACAGCCAGCTGTGGTGCCGATACAGTGGATTGTGAGTTGTAGTTTCCCCGGTAAACTCATCGACCTCTTCAGCTGTCGCAGTCCCTCCTGCCTGGCCTGCTATTGCTCCGCTTGGGGTTACTCCTCCTCTGGGGCCAGTTGCAGTTGGACGTAAAAAGGTTGTGTGTAAGCCCTACGCTGGGCTTAGTTACCTCCCGCCTTGTGATAAATATTTACACCTGCTGCACCACCTAAAACTACGACTAGGCGCAGCTACACCCAGCTAGACGAAGCGCGTCCATGCTGACACATACTACCGCAGTGATAGTTGCCATGCAATTCACGTTGCTATGGTTACAGACAGTTCCAATTCCACTGGGTGTAGAGAGTACACAAATTTAAGAAGCAAGTTTTATTTTAATGAAGCTGCATCTCTTGCAGAGAATCCCAACCCGTCTTCAGCACCGGTGACAGCTCCGGAAAACACGGCAACATTATTCTCTGATAGCTTATACCAGTTTAAGTGTAAGCAAAGCTTGAGCACTCCTATACAGCACTCAATGATCGGTCCCGTCCATGAATGCACATATTTCACTCATAATGCGTGCGCCATGGGCAGACAGAGTTAAATCCTGTTTACAAAAAGTTACTCATTTTTAGATGGTGCCTGGATGCACGAGTACATCAATACAGCCAGAAATACAGAGTATGCCGGAGTCTCTGCGAAATCTCTCCTTGGTGTGTATGGCCTCCTGCTGGGTGGGTAGACGGACATATTGGTAAGCCTGATCCTGAAGGGACAGAGAAACTCATATCGCCCAGCATGCTGTACTTCCTCTTACATTTACAAAATCAGCAACTGTATTTTGGAAAAACGCTACAATACACCAATTGTTTTCTGACTACATATAGCCTAAACTTAAACTATAATAGGCCTACATTTTATAGCCTACCTTACTAGCAAAGCTTCAAAATCAGGCTATATTGCACAGAAGCACAGTAGCAGCCTTCCCACCTATGTTCTATATAAGCAAGAATGGAAATTGTTGACTACTACCAGGACTTTATCACGGTAGTATCATGATAGTTAGATAGCTATATTATTACATTTACTATGTCAGGTGTTTTTGTTTTGTTTTAAGAATTCAACCACACTGCGCTACTTCTGCCAGTGCGCCACCAGAAAAAATATCAAATAAAACCAAAACTGTCTGCAGTTTGGGTGTAATTTGGGTGAAGTGACCCTTGAGGGTGAGGTCAAGTAGAGAGATGGTGGTGGCCTCAGTCAGACTCTCTTAGATAATGGAAATGGAAACTGTCTGGGGGAAAAAAAGGTGTTTTCAAATTCACACATTACATCATTTCACTTCAATCATCTATCAGGCTTGTGGAGGACTCAGTATTCAGAAGATAGTGTACTTATATTTCCATGATCATAAATTATTGCCAGCAGAAGTTCAATATTGCAAAAGTGGCCAGTTATTCACCAATGCTACTTGTGCTCCTTTGAGAATACTCCAGACCTTTTTTCTATTAAACTGATTCAACGTGGAGCCAACAGCATCAGGGACCCTTCAGCCTGCAGCATTAAATCAAATAACCACCATCTCCACAGAGTTTGACTGATAAGAACATGATGGTTATTGGTGGCACAAAGCATCCACTGAATGTTTGGCCTGAAGCTGCCAAATTGAGGGCTGTTTTTGTCACACTGCTGGCTCCATTCTACAGCCTGTCCGTCCTCACAGGGTCTAGAAATCATCCAACTGCAGCAACACAACGCTCAGAAACTCCCCGAGAGCTCAAAGTCTGTCTGCACACACTGATAACATTCTTGTTTTGATTGTTGGTGATGGTTTGTATGTGGTTTTTATTTCCCTTTCCCTGTTTAAACATTCTATCACAAGAGTTAAATTGCAGCCCTGCTTTTGCATGTATTTATTTGTGAGGAATATACTATCACTACGGTGTCAAATTAATTTGGCTTCCAGTTTCTGCTTGGAGACACAGTAGCTTCTTTTTGGCTTTGGGTAAGATTAACGCTACTTCTGGAAATGTGATGAAAGCCGCATGTGACACTCCCCTGGGACAAGATATTCTATCAGTGTCTCTGAAATATGTGTGGGGAGTCCATGATGTGGCTTCTGTAACCCTCCTCGGCCCCTCCTGCCTGTTGATCCCTCTGGGTTCCCTGACTAGAGCAGAATTCTGCCCTCAGAAGAGGCTTAGTGGCCGCCGGCAGAACAGAGCAGATGTCCTGTCTTTGTCCTGCAGAGGCCTGTGGATCTCGCTAACGAGGCTAACATGGACATCTTTGGGGAGGACAGAACCCCCACACTCTTTACTGGACAAATGTGACTATGCTTTGTGCTCTCCACCCTGCTCTGACATTCAGCCCTGTCCTAGACTGACATCTCCTGTATTTTGAATTTTGACTTCTTTCTTCACACATAGGGTCTTTCAAATGTAAAGGGGGTGAATTTGTATCCAGACATTCCATGAATATCTGTCCATTAGATTGTGTTCCAGATTGCATAACTATAAGAAAAAGATTTTGTAATTATATGAAGTCTCAAAAGATTTCTGCAGTTACATATAATTCAATATTTGAAATACAGAATCAGAATCAGGTTTATTGCCAAGTAGGTTTTCACATACAATTTGCTTTGGTATTTGGTGCATAACAATAAAAATAGTAAGAGAAATAAAAAATAAAAAGCAAGTACTACAAAGTCAAGAAACATAAATAGAATTAAAGCTGCAAGCAGTGATGAACGGGCCCTCACATCTTCCTGCACGTCGGGGGTGCTGGCGGGACGCCGGTCGACGTGACTGTGCATTATCATGACAAGGTCTTAGGACTTTTCAAAGGACCACATTTGAGGTGGATCTGGTTAACCTGCTAGGAGGAGTACATCAAAAAAGAGAATTTGTCATTTCCTGTTGCCAGTAAGGGGGCGCTATGACTATGATTCAAAATTGGACCCTGGATGTGTTCAGGCCGGGACTCTTATAAAACGTGAAATTTGGAAAAGATCTGACCAGGTGGAGTCGAGTTACAACAGTTGCAACAACTTTCTTCATGTTAAAACGTCAAAATTCGTCACACGGACACGACAACGCTGTTCAATGAAAACTCACAATCTTCACAATAAAGCATCATCAAGGTCTTCAGGCTTTGTTGGCCAAATTTGAGGTGGATCTGGTCAACCTGCGAGGAGATGTACATCAAATTATGAAACATGTCATTTCCTGTTGCCAGTAGGTGGTTCTATGTCAATATTGACATGTAGATGTCTTCAGGCCAGAACACTCATCAAACATCACGTTTGAAACTTCCTGTTTCATTGTGGAACGCGAAAAATGGCTGCCACACCATGGACACGCCGTTCAATGAAAACTCAAACTTAACAAGTTTTCATTGTGAAGGTCATTAGAATACACTGCCCAAAGTTGATCTGATTAATTCTCTAGGAAGAGTTTGTTAAAGTGCAGCACCTGCAAATGGTAAAAAGCACCCTAAAAAGTGCACAGTAAATTCAAAATGGCTAATGTCCTGTTGGGTTTAGGGTATGGCTCCAAGAGGGTTTTTTTTAAGTCTTGGGATATTACATCTGCCTGCCAAATTTCATACATCTAGGTGAAACATGCCGTGAGGGCTACTTCATTAAAATTTTGAAGGGGGCATTATGGAGCTATTTTGCCACAACCACGCACAAGACCCTTAAAATTTATAATTTTTCACCACTTCTGATAGGTGCACATTTTTTGTGAGTTTTTGAGCACCTTTAGCCCCTCAAAAATGCAGTTCATTTGGGAGAAAAATAATAATCACAGCAAAAACACATATTGGTGCTTGCGCCCTAAATAGAAATTTTAACAATGAAAATATGAAATAATATTATAAAAAATAAGCACAATATCTACTTCTCTCTCAGCAAATTAAAAAAATGATGAGTGGGCGTGCCGACCTTCGGCGTCGCAGACTGGCATAGTTGGGCTCACCTCTACGCATAGCTCAGGATCTGGAACCAAACTCCTGGAGAGGGGCTGGACTCTCTTCTTTTCCGGAGTTGCCCAGGACGAAAGGCGCCGGGTGGGTGTGGGGATACTCACGAGCCCCCGGCTGAGCGCCGCTGTGTTGGAGTTTTCCCCGGGGAACGATGCAACTGAAAGTTGCTGAGAGGAAGGCCCTGACTGTTGTTTGTGCTTATGCACCAAACAGCAGTTCAGAGTACCCGGCCTTCTTGGAGTTCCTGGGTGGCGTCCTGGAAGGGATACCACCTGGAGACTCCATAGTTCTGCTGGGAGACTTCAACGCCCATGTGGGCAATGATGGTGAAACCTGGAGGGGGGTGATTGGGAGGAATGGCCTCCCTGATCTGAACCCTAGTGTGGACTTCTGTGCTAGCCATGGACTTTTTATCTCATAATTTTGATTTAATATCACAGTTATCACTTAATATCTCAAAATTTGACTTAGTAAGCCAAAATAATGACTTTTTATCTTAATATTGTCTTTTTATCTCAACATTTTGACTTACTACAACATTTTTTTAAACATTACTAACATTTCATTTAGATTTTTCTTTTACTGGAGGAAATGGGCTTCAGTAAGATACTGTATGCTGTAATATTGTGTATTTATATGAATTTGTTTTGAGCTGGGGGTGGGGGGTGTCATCGGCATAAAAATGGATATCTACATTCAGTTCATTTCCACTACTGCTCTTAACTTAGGTGATTGGCAGTTACATTAAAATAAAAACATTAACATTAACACAGTTGCCAGTGATGCTATTTTATGACCAGTTTCTTCTTCTTGAATTTGAATATCAGGCCAAAAACAGTCAAGGCCTGACAGAAAGGAACATGAATATACATGGCCAGACATTACATTACAATATCCAAAGCTCATTAAAAGGTTTTCTTGTTGTGACATCTCGTATCTTGTAATATTCAATTCAATTCAATTTCATATATATATAGAACTAAATCGTAACAGAAGTTATCTCAGGGCACTTTTCATATAAAGCAGGTCTAGACCATACTCTTACTCTTAGTACTCTTACTCCCAGTAGGGCGTGGGCTGACACTTGGCACACATTTGAATCGGTTTCCCAAACAGCAAATCCCTTCCACCGCCCCCCCTGTCAGAAAGCGGCCCCTTTGTCATCCCCCCCTGTCAGAAAGCGGCCCCTTTGTCATTCCCCCTTTGTCATCCCCCCCTGTCAGAAAGCGGCCCCTTTGTCATTCCCCCTTTGTCATCCCCCCCTGTCAGAAAGCGGCCCCTTTGTCATCCCCCCCCTGTCAGAAAGCAGCCCCTTTGTCAATTTGATAATTGTGAAACAAATACGTCCCCGTTTGTCAGCACGCCAAACATCAAGCGGTTTCCCGAACGTCAAAATCGCGAGGGATAGAGCAGCGTTCATGGCTGGCTGTGGATGTGATTCACTACCTCCAGAGATTTCAGGGGCTCATCAGCTTAGCCTTCCCGGCAGAGAGTGTGCGATCCTCTGCCTAAAACTCGCTGAGCAACGGCCTATGGAGGACCGTGATTTTTATTTTATTTTAAATTTAATTCAGCAGGGGGGGGGAGAGCTTCAGTGTTATGCGCAAAGGATAGAGCAGCGTTCATGGCTGGCTGTGGACGTGATTCACTACCTCCAGAGATTTCAGGGGCTCATCAGCTTAGCCTTCCCGGCAGAGAGTGTGCGATCCTCTGCCTAAAACTCGCTGAGCAACGGCCTATGGAGGACCGTGATTTCTGATTTAATACGGTGCCCTGGAACTGGCTGATGGGCAGAGGGGCCCATGTGTCACGGGCTCACCCCGGTCTCATGGAACTGGCTGACGCGCAGAGGGGCCCGTGCGTCACGGGCTATGAACGCGCTTCACAGCCTCCAGAGATGTCAGCTGCGCTTTAGCAGAGACAGCCCGGCAGACAGTGCGTCTCCCGTGCGGAGGGCGGGTGAAGTGAGTAAGCAGGACACCGACCAAACGGTTTATAAGATTTACTACGGCAACAGCGGCAAAAGCAAACGAACTTTATTCATTTTAATTCCTTTATTTTTGTGTATCATTATTGCCGCTAGAGTCTTTTTTTTCAGCCCCGAGCGCTGCTCTCCTGGTCCCGCGGGACCGGACAGCTGGTCCGTGGGCAGCTTTCAGTCTGTCGCCCAAGGGGCTGATGAGTACCACCGCCTTCTTGCACCGCTCCGTGGCTCTCCTTGTCGGCGTCTGGTGAGGAAACAAACACACACCCAGTGAGAGAAGCATCAAGATCGGCCAGGCCTCCACTTTATATACGGGACAAAATAATTTAAAATACGGGACAAAATAGACCGATGCTTACGCTCTCTGTCCCGGGGGTCACGGAGGTGGAGGCAGCGGGGGGGCTGCTGGATGATGTGGCCTCTTCGAAACGACGGCGCATCTGCCTGGACTGCGCAACATCCAGGTTCAGAGCGTAAAACTTGTCCGCGGTGGAGGTGTTGTGGCACATGAATGTGGCCATCTTGTCTCTGACCTCCGCCGAATGTACATTCTTGGCCTGCGAGACGGTGGTGGAGGAGGGGGACTCGTAAAGATCGCTACTGCCGGCAAAGGTTAAACTGAGGTGGGCACCGCCGTGGCGCAGTGCGACTCACGTGTGCGGAGACGGCGGTCCTGAGGTCGATGAAGCTGGGCTTTCCCGGCAATCCCATCTCCGCCCAGGCACCCTGCATGTATCGAACGAGATTCCGTGCCGGCCCTATTCCAGCCGCAAACAACACGCGATCAGACGTGGGCCTGCAGCGCTCGCGCAGCTCCAGCCACGTCTCCAGCCACTCGTATTCTTCGGGCCGGAAAAAAATCTGGGCCGCCCCGAAGTCCCTGCTGGACCACAAAGCCCTCGGCGGACCGGTCGCCGGTGGTCTTCGCTGCTTCCACTTCCTCCACCGTCATGTTGGTCAGGACTCCGGGACGGTGCCCGTAGATGCATGCCACAAACGCGGAGAAGTATCCGTAGAAGCTATACCTCAGCGCTTGTGAGCCGTTCTTCTTCATTTCATCTGAGCAGAGGACACGCCAAAAGTAAGCCACCTCAGAGATGCATTTACCCGCCCGCCCGCCCGGGCTAAACAGCCGGTTACATACCCAGCAGTGCGGGGATTCGTGCCCCAGCCGTGTCCCGGCACTTTTTCAGGCTATCCCTGGAGACGACCTTCGCCATCTTCTCCGCCTTCACCTGCATTTGGTGCAGGACCACCTTTTTTGTGATGTTGGTGAGGGCCGATTTGACGTCTCTCACCACGCCAGTCAGCTGGGCCTGGGACAGGCGGCAGAGGGGAGGGGGGGTCTCCTTCATATATTGGAGGAATTGGTACACGTTTCTCATATAAAAGTTCGCCGTTGTCACCGCCTTGCCCGTAGTCAGGAGATGGGAGGACCATCTGTTAAATTAAAAAAAGAAAAAAGAAAAAAAGCACAAAGCACAAGGTCAGGGACCACGGGCCGGGCAGCAACCCGAGAAATGATTATGAAAGCCGGTCACACTCACTTTCTGATCTGGGCCCCGTCATCCAGAAACATCCAGCTGCAGGTTGCGTTTTCCCGTGGCCATGAAATAAACAAAAGACTTCACGCGGCTCACCTTGGAGTAGGCGTTTTCGAGATGCTTGGTAGAAGGGCAGATTCCCTCCTGGTAATGTTGGTAATCCTCCAAGTAACTCGCAATGTATTTGGGGAAGATCAGATGGCGCAGACCCGGCATTCTTCCACTACTTTGGATAAGCCCGCGCACGACTCCTTCCTTCGGTCTTTTGGTCAGCGATGGCCCGCTGTAATCCCCCTCACCCGATCCTTCCTCCTCATCCACCACCACCACAGCCCGTTCCTCCTCTGCGGCCCGTTCCCCCCCCTCCTCCTCCTCCTCATCATCATCCGCCGCCCCCTGCAGCAGATCCGTCCGCTCTGTCACCACGCCGGACTCGGGCGTTCTGCGACCGGAGACGGCCTGTGACAGCCGCCTGTATTTTTTCCGGAGGTCGGCCAGTTCCATAACCAGCCTCTGGTTCTTCCTCCACATCTCCGTGCATCCCGGGTCGCTGCACGTGGGCAGCCGCGTCCCTTCCTGCACCCGGCATGCCAAACGCGCGTCATCGCCCTCCTCTCGTGCCACCAGGTCCAAGCCGGAGACCATGGCAGGTGAGGGGGTTTTGGCACGGAGCGCAGCCAGGAGGGCGATAGTTTTATTGCTCCTTACCCTATTTAAGTGGACCTCCACCTCTTCTTTGCTGAGCTCCGGGTGGCTTTCCCTCAGGTGCCTGTCCAGTCTCGTGCTTTTGTACGCGCATCCAGAGACCGGACAGGCAAGGTCCCTGATGTTTACCCTTCGGGCGGCGTGGTTTAGGAGAATCCTCCGCTCATCCAGGTTCGCCACATTGTGTGTCCGTCTGAAGTGATTGGACAGTGCCGCAAAAGCCTTGAAACAGAGAGGGCAGGTGGAGGACTTCTTTGGAAGTGTCATTGCTGAAGAAAAAAAAAAAGCGATTAGACCGCTGTGATAAACGTGCAATTTCCCACCGAAATCGGGGAGAAGAGAAACACAACCTACCTCCAGCGTGTTCTGTGGAAAATGAGGGAAAACCAAAGCCGAAACTTCACTCTTATATGCGGAGTGAATTTCCAAATCCGGCTGGAGACTGTCTGTGACTGGCTGAGACCAGAGACAAAGGTGAAACCGTTTGCCATTTGGCGTGCAGATAATTGAGCCGTTGCAGGCCACCACGTGAGCAAAAAACACGCCCTCGTTGGCCTCACGTGAGACAGAAACGATGCCTCTATCCTGGGCAGATAATTCTGAAGCACCCCCTGAATAATAACTAAAAATAAATAATGATGATAATAATAATCACAGTTCTCCACAGGCCGTGTCTCGCCGCGTTTTGCGCCCGGGAGACGCACTGCCTGCTGTCCTGTCTCTGCTAAAGCGCCGCTGACATCTCTGGAGGTTGTGAAGCGCGTTCACAGCCATCTCTCCAAAGGAACGTAATGTCCGGCGATGACAGGCCGTCCCCGGGGCGGACATCCGCATACAGCCGCGCGTAATGTCCTCCGGCGGACCATCCAGCCCTTACATTAAGTCCAACAGCCACATCCACAAACACCGGGCACTCGCACAGCCTCTCCCCGGCGATGACAGGCCATCCCCGGGCGCACTTCCTCCGGGCTGTTCAACCACCTCTGGGGCCTACACGCAGCACCTTGCACACCGGTCGAACCGGCGGACCCACACTTAAGCACCCCCCCCACCCTCCAGACAGTTAGCCGCAGCCACACGCGTTCCGTGGTCCTGGTAGGCTGCATTGTACTTAGAATTTTAAAAACACTGCTTAATAGAATGAAGCGTGGTACCAGGACAGCATAGTACCAGGACCGCGTAGTACCAGGACCACGTACTCTCTGCCACAGCGCCCTGGGCTTGGGAGATCTGCCGGGCGGATCCGCTGCCACCAGCCCGACTTCCCTTCCTCCTTCAAGGTCTGGTGCGACGTATTTGTTGACGGTGATGTGTCAGAGCACCAGATATCCAGCTGCATATCCATTACGTACACTTACTGCAAAAGCAGTGGTGCGTGCACTCAGTCAATTTATCTCCATCTTTGGTATACCAAGAACTATCCAGAGTGACCAAGGGTCAAATTTTTCCTCTCATTTGTTTGCGCAGGTATTAAAACAGTTACGGGTAAAACACAACCAGTCCTCTGCATATCATGCGCAAAGTCATGGGGCGCTGGAACGGTTCCATCAGACGTTGAAGTCGCTGAGGCATGCTTACCGTGTGCAAATGAGTGCTGATTGGGAGGATGGGTTGCCGGGGTTATTGCTGGCAGCAAGAGAGGTAGCACAGGAGAGTACGGGGTTTAGTCCAAACGAATTGGTTTTTGGTCATACAGTGCGTGGGCCATTGGCCGCTCTGCAAAATGGCTGGAAGGAGGCTGATCCGCCTCAGAATTTGATTGATTATGTCCATGGTTTTAGGCAGCGACTGTACTCTGCGGCAGAGATGGCGAAGGAAAAATTGGCTTGTGCACAGGAGAAAATGAAACGGCTATATGACCGTCGAGCTGAGCAGCGTGTTTTCAGTCCAGGCGACCAAGTTTTGGCTTTGTTACCTATTGTTGGTTCACCATTCCAAGCGAAATTTGTGGGTCCTTATAATGTAGTGAAACAGCTGTCAGAGCTAAACTATCTTATTTCCACTCCCGATCGTCGTAAACATCACCAACTTTGTCATGTAAATCTGTTGAAACCATATCATGCCCGTGCGTCTCAGGAGCAGAGCGCATCAGTGGATTGCGCTCGTCCTGTGTGTGTTGGCAACACAGTTTCATCTGGTGAGGAAGCGTTTGATGAGGATGGTTTGCCTAATCATGACTCGGCGTTGTTAACAGGCCGGCTTAAAAACTCTGAGGTGCTCGAAAATTTAAATAGTGTAGTGTCTCACTTGTCTGAGTCACAGCGCACAGAGTTAGTTGAGCTTATAGGTAGGTATCCGAGCTTGTTTGGAGACGTTCCATCTTGTACACGTGTTGGAGCACGACATTGAAGTGGGGGATGCAAAGCCGATAAAACAGCGGTTTTACCGAATCAGTCCAGAGAAGCGCAAAGTTTTGGATGCTGAAGTTGATTATATGTTGAAGAATGGTATTGCGGAACCATCGTCATCAAGCTGGGCGTCGCCTTGTTTGCTTGTTCCAAAGTCAGATAATACCCCTTGCTTTTGTTCAGATTTTAGGACGGTCAATAGTGTGACTAAACCCGACTCATACCCTCTGCCTCGTATGGATGACTGCATTGACCAGGTTGGTGCTGCAAAATTCATTAGTAAATTCGATCTTTTAAAGGGTTATTGGCAGGTCCCTTTGTCACAAAGGGCACGAGAAATTGCAGCCTTCATTACTCCAGCTGGGCTGTATTCTTATTCTGTCATGCCTTTTGGGTTGCGTAATGCACCTGCAACATTCCAACGTTTAATGAATAAAGTGGTTGGTAACTTGGAAGGCTGTGCAGTGTATTTAGATGACGTGGTCATTTATTTGGCTACTTGGTCTTCTCATATGGAGCGCATAAAAGCACTGTTCGACCGCTTGGCTGAGGCGCGCCTGACCATAAACTTGGCAAAGTGTGAGTTTGCTCAGGCGTCAGTGACATACCTTGGTCGGCAGGTTGGGCAGGGCCAAGTGCGGCCCCTGCGGGCGAAAGTGTAGGCAATTGACAGATAACCGCCACCGGTAACAAAAAAGGATCTGATGAGATTTTTGGGCTTGGTTGGTTACTACAGGGGTTTCTCTAGGAACTTTTCAACTGTGGTATCGCCCCTGACAGATCTTCTGAAGGGTAAGGTAAAGTACATTTGGTCTCCTGTTTGCCAAAAGGCTTTTGAATGTGTGAAGGCCATCCTTTGTGATGCTCCTGTCCTGGCTGCCCCGCAGTTGGATAAAACTTTTAAACTGCAGGTCGATGCCAGCCATGTGGGTGCAGGTGGGGTGTTGCTGCAGGAGGATGAGTTTGGTATCGACAGACCTGTGAGTTTTTTTTCTAAAAAATTTAACAGACATCAGTTGAACTATTCGGTGATCGAAAAAGAGGCTTTGGCTTTGATTTGGTCTTTGCAGCATTTTGAGGTGTATGTGGGTACAGGGCCCATATTGGTTTATACCGACCATAACCCTTTAACATTTCTGAACTCATTGCGCTGTCCAAATCATAGGCTTATTAGGTGGTCCTTGTTTCTTCAGTCTTACTCTTTGGACATACGTCATATTAAGGGACAGGTCAATATCGTTGCGGATGCTTTGTCTAGAGCGCCATGCCAGTGATATTTTATATTTCTTCATGTTATGTCTCCGTCTCTCTCTTAATTTGCTTCAAGGTACCAGTTGCTGAGATGGGATGTGAGGCTACAAGGTGGGGAAAGAAATGTGAGCAAGGGCTAAGGTGATTTTTGTATGTTGAGTTGGTGAGGGCTGTATAGTAAATATTTAGTTAATATAGGTATTCTTTATAAAATGTATTGGTTGTAGGGGTGGATGACCAGGGTTCCTGTTGGGACCCTGTCTTTATGGTGATGGCCCAGAGCCTCTGCCAGGGCTAGGGTGTGTTGTGGTGTTGTGTTTTGTCTTTCAGTGTTGATCCTGGTGGGAGGGAGCTGAGGCCGTCAAGGAATTGGAGGCAGCTGGCCACTGTCTTCTGGATGTATAAAACCGCCCCTTCCTGGTTGCAGGTTTTTTTTGGTTCTTCCCCCTTGCACCATGTCGTAGTTTTAGTTCTGTTGGCATTAAGCTATTAAGCTTAAGGTTCCCGGGGGGGTATGTTTTTCTGTCAGTCTGGTTTTGGTTTGGTTAGACCTGTTATATTGGTTAGATGTCTTTGTTAAATAAAATTCCTTTCTTTTAGTACCTCTCTGCCTGTGCTTCCTTATTTGTTATGGCCTTTGAGTCGGGTCATAACAGTTGTAAACCAGAGGTTTTCAGTGTGAGGTGGGCTTCCCTAGGGGGGCTCCGGACAGTTTCAGGGGAGGCTCAGTGAATGGAAGTGAAAAAATATTACATTAGTTATCAAAAGGAGATCACATAGAACAGCCTACATTTGTGTGATTTGGTTAAAGAGATAGTTCAGTATTTTTGGAGAATTGTTCTGTTTTTCCCAGAGTCAGAAGCTAATAAATGTATTTTTTAATGTATTTGGTGTAGTCTGAAGATATGTCAAACAGCAATATCAGGCTATCTTGGCTCAACTATTGTCTATGGGATCCAATAACATAATCATGATGCCATAGATAAGGAGCCCCAGAGTGGCCATAGATAGATACAAAAAAACATTCCCACATTTTGATTAATTTGTGCGTGGCTTCCCCCTCGCACTCGCTCCAGATTACTACATTCAGCTCACCTGCTCCTATCTGCACAACTGCCAGAGCATCAGTTCATCTACACAATAGTATATCTGCTCCAGTCTTCCATTCACTCATTGCCAGATTATTGGGGTTTTTTTTGGTATCTCTAAGCTAATGTGAAGTGTCGATCGAGGGTTGTCGACTTTGAAAGGCGATGAAAGTGGAGTGATCAAGGTAGCGGGTAAATACAATCAACTGTATCATGAATGTAACAATCATGACTTTTGGGAGTGAGGATAAAGGTTGGGATTGTGGAGATATGGAGTGGCAGAAAGTGGCCCTCAAAAGAAAGAAAAAGAAAAGTGTAAATGGTAGTTTAAGCAGCTCAGGGGCAGAGTCTTATGAAATGATCAAGAGAGCTAGGGCACATGAAAACCAAAACAAAGACTGGAAAGTTGCTATTGTGTTTGAACATTTCCACCTCATAACAGTGGCTAAAGCTCTAGAATAGGATGTAGGCAAAGTAAAGTTTGCAAAGTACTTGAATAACAAGCGTGTACTGAAAATGAATACCCTGGATGGTAAAAAGTTAAAACCCATGTACCTGGCTCAGCTGCTAGTCATAGGAGTCATATCTGGAGTTCCACTATCTGTCTCAATGGAGGATATTAAGATGAAAGGAGAACTGAAAGGAGGGAAAGTGCTTGATGCTAAATGCATTACTACTAAAAGAAATGGAGAAAGAGCAGAAATGTTAACGATCAACTTTGATCATGACCTCCCAAGGAAAGTTATGCTAGGCTTCTCCAGCTATTCAGTAAAGAGAGTTCATTCCTCCAGCATTAAGATGCTTTAAATGCCAAAGAATGGACCATACTGCCAGCCAGTGCAAAGGCAAAGAGAGATGTGCAAGATGTGGAGGTAATCATGCATTTGTAAAGTGTGGGAAAGATGTGCCAGTTAAATGTTGCAATTGTGGAGGAGATTACAGTGCAGCTTTTGGGGGATGTGCTGTTTCAAAATTTCATATGCAGAGGCTGTTAAGAGGGTCAACAACAAACAGGTAGCAAAGGAAAACAGCACTGAAAGGAATAACACAAGACTCATCAGATAGGCCATGAGTCCTCACACAAGTACAGGGTAAAGGAGGAGACCATGTTAGTGGATAAAGTACATTTTGTTGCATTTTGTTTGGTTTACATTGAATTTAAAGAAAGGGACAGGAATGATAGAATTGAAACAATTGTGGAAGCAGCAAAAGAGTACCTTGGGATCTCAAGTACAGAATGTAAACAATACAAAAAATGATGAACGCTTTTTCATATAATTTGTCTAGTGGTTAAACTAGTAATGGTATTTAACATCTTTCAGCAGTATGCCAGACGTTTAATAGGAAATGGACAAGAATTTAAGAAAGTCATAAAGGATTTAAATGATAATCCAGATATAATATGCATCCAAGAAACATGGCTCAGACCACATCTAGATTTTGTGATGGCAGGATACAATTCAGTTAGATATGATAGAGCAAATAATCAAGGGGGTGGCTGTGTTACATTCATTACAGATAACTTGGCATACAGAAGAATAAATCCTTCAGGTGGACATGAATGCACAGTTCTTGAGGTGTACAGAACAAAAGAGTATCAAAATAATTAATTTTTATAATCCATGTCATACTTTAACTGCAGCAGTGTTTGAGGAAATACTGTGGGAGGAAAGTCAAAGAGAAGTGCGGTGATTTCAGTGCACATAATAGTTTATGGGGAAGTGATCATACTGATAATAATGGTGCAGTGATTGAAGAAATGATTGACACAAGGAATCTTGTATGTATAAACAATGGTGTAGGAACAAGATTAGATATAAATAGGAATAAGATGTCATGTATTGATTTAACATTGGTTTCTGCAAATATGGCTAGCCTGTTTTAATAGAAAATATGCAATGAAAACAGATAGTGATCATTTTCCCATTATATGAAGTTACACATGATAACTGAAGCTGCATCAGAAAGTATACCTGAAACTGTGATAACAGGGAATAAGAATTATGCCATGGTGGAACGATAAGTGTAGTTTGGCTATTACAAAAAGACATGGAGCTCTCAGAAACAATCTGAATTTGGACAGTTTGATAGAACATAAAATAAAGAGCCATAGCACGCAAAATAATTAAAATAGCTCAAAGGAAAACCTGGAGACAATTTTGTTCTTCTATTGGAAGAGAGAGAGATGTGGGTCATGTATGGAATATGATAAAGAAGATGAGTGGGAGTAGGATAACTAATAAAGTTCCAGTTCTTGCAGATGGAGACAATTTATCAATAACAGATATGGAAAAAGCCAACCTTCTTTGAAGAGTATTTGCCAGTGTTTATCACAATGAGCCATCTAGGCAGCAGGGAGAGGACCCAAGACCCAAATGCAGACAGGCGAGGAGGCTGAATAAGTCCAAAGATTTAATGACAAAAATAAACTTACAAAAATCAGGTACTGACACGAAGAGATCACCAAGAACATAGAGAACAACAGCGACATAAACCATATCAATCACAATGATGCCACAGAGAACAAAGGGAGAGGACCGGTATATAAAGGGGAGGAGACAACGAGGGAAACAGATACAGGTGAGTAACAAGGCACAGGTGAAAACAATCAAAACTGGAGGGAAAACAAGGACAGGAAATAAAAAGCACACAAGGAAACAATAACAGCAATTTCAAAATAAAACAGTAAACAAGACCAAAAACACACAAGTCCACACCAGAGTCCTTAGGATCATGACAGTGTTCACAGTGGAAATCACCTTACTGACATACATAAACAAAGGAAAGAAGAATTTCTAAAAGATAATGAAAAAGGGCATGATAAAAAGGTAGAAATCAGTTCAGCTCTGGATATGGAATCACCTTGAGGGAAATGAGAAAGGCATTATAGGGCAGCAGGGATTCAGCTCCAGGACAAGATCAAGTTTGTTATGCCATGCTCAGACATTTACCAGAGGGAGCATTATAAACAGTGTTGAAACTTTTCAACAATATATGAATAGAGGGAAGACTAGAGTAGTGGAAGATGGCATTAATATTACCATTTGCTAAACCAGGAAAAGACAAGCTAGATTGTTGTTTCACCACAGTTGGTAGTTTCTCAGTTTCAGCCGTTCATTATTATTCATTTTTTTTCCTCGTATTATGTGCTTTGACTCACCTTCTCTCCTTGTGCTTTCAGGATCACCACTTCCTGGTCTCCCTGTCCGCTTACCTGCTCAGATGTGTTTATAGAACTCAGCAGGGAAGTCATCGGGACCTGGTGCTTTGCGATTAGGTATAAGATTGAGAGCAGTGGAAAGTTCATCCTATGTTATTGGTGAATCAAGTATGTTGGTTTATTCTTCACTAAGCAGTGTTGAGAAACGAGTTGATGTTTTCTTGACTTAGGTCTTTTCTGATGAATATAGGTTGACTAACTTTGGAAGATTTTATCTCTTCAGGTGAATGTGAGCCCAGCTGAATCCTTAATGATTCCGATTGTTGTTTTTTTCTTTATATTGTTTAATTTAATTGGCCAGATTTATTGTTAAATGGAAATGTTTTTGTCTCTGTTCATCATGAGTTCTTTTATACATAGCAGTTTATGTATGGGAAATGGTGTATGCATGGTTTATGTTGATATGCATTGTTTATATATCCAGCCCATGGTACGTACCAAATGTCTCAGTAGCAAAGATTAGTTTACTTATTTTTATTGTTTAATGTATACAGAAATGTATAATTTTTATGTTTGCTGTTTTAGGGGAAATTCGTGGGGGAACTGTTCCAGTTTTCATCATTGGTACACCGGAACATTTCAGAGTATAGTTGGGTCATTTCATGAAAAATTGACACTCTTTAAGTTATCACAGAAGAAAATTGGACTCACTTTCCACCTCTTCCAAATCACACAGCTTGTCTGTTTTTCTCTGGTATGAGGGTAAATAAATCTATGTGACTGGGAAACAGCAGCCCTCAGAAGCAGAACACTTGATGTTTTATTTCTGTCTGGATTGAAATGGTAAAAAATCAACTCTTTACAACTGAAACTGGTGAAAAATTCATGGATTTGCATTATTTTGATGCTCCAATGTTTTATTCATCCCTGAGGAGTAACATCCAACAACAAGCAAATAAAAAGGTATTTCCAGTCAAACAAGCACAGTTAAAAATAAATGTATTAATGTATTAATAAAAGAAAAGATGCTGCAGCTCAGATGATTCTCTGCTGAAGACTGAAAAGAAAATGACTGTCCATCTGCAGCATGGAGCAGTTCAGTCATTCAGTTCAGTCTGAGTGAGGAGGGAAGGAAGGAAGACGGAACAGAAAACAGACACACTGGAATTAGGAAGGAAGATTGTGAAGGGGAAAGAGAAATATAGTTTTCTTTAAATCAACTTTTCAATTCAATTCAGTTTTATTTATATAGCGCCATATCATAACAAAGTTATCTCAGGGCACTTTTTCGAGTAGAGCAAGTCTAGACCGACTCTTTATATTTACAGAGACCCAACAGTTCCCACCATGAGCAAGCACTATGCGACAGTGGCAAGGAAAAACTCCCTTTTAACAGGCAGAAACCTCGAGCAGAACCAGGCTCAAGGTGGGCGGTCATCTGCCTCGACCGGTTGGGTTGAAGAGGGGGGGGGGGGGGAGCGGGAGAGAGAGAGCAGGAGGAAAGAGAACATACAGCAGCACAATACAGTTCCACATAGGGATGTAAAGCAATAGTTGTGCTAATGGTATGGATGTTAACACCAATGGAAATAATACTACGAGCAACATTATAACAGCAATACTAATGAGAGCAACAGCAACAGCAGCAGCGGGTGCAGAGCAGGAGCACGGGGGCAGCAGGTGGCCGCAACCACAGATCCAGACTCAACAGCTCCGGAGGCAGAAAAACCTGCAGAAAGCAACAGAAGAGGGGAGAGAGATAGAGAGACAGGAGAGAAAGCACACAACTACGGGAAGAAGTTGAATTAATAACAAGCATTGATGGGATATGAGGGCGTACAGATGAAGAGGAAGAGGAGGAGAAAGGAGCTCAGTGCATCATAGGAAGTCCCCCGGCAGTCTAGGCCTATAGCAGCATAACTAAGGGGGGGCTCAGGGGTCACCTGAGTCAGCCCTACTATAAGCTTTATCAAAGAGGAAAGTCTTAAGCCTACTTTTAAATGTGAGGAGGTTGTCCTCCTCCCGTACACAAACTGGGATCTGGTTCCACAGGAGAGGAGCTTGATAGCTGAAGGCTCTGGCTCCCATTCTACTTTTAGAGACTCTAGGAACCACAAGGAACCCTGCATTCTGGGAGCGCAGTGCTCTAGTGGGGTAATAGGGCACTATGAGCTCTTTAAGATATGATGGTGCCTGACCATTTAGGGCTTTGAAGGTGAGGAGAAGGATTTTAAATTCTATTCTGGATTTTACAGGGAGCCAGTGTAGAGAAGCTAATATTGGAGAAATATGTTCTCTTTTTCTGGTTCTTGTCAGTAAACGAGCCGCAGCATTCTGAATCAGCTGGAGAGTCTTAAGGGATTTATTGGGGCAGCCTGATAATAGAGAGTTGCAATAGTCCAGCCTAGACGTAACAAATGCATGGACTAGTTTTTCTGCATCTTTTTGAGATAGGATGTGCCTGATTTTGCAATGTTACGTAAGTGAAAAAAGGCAGTTCTTGAAGTTTGTTTTAGGTGGGAGTTAAAGGACATATCCTGATCAAAGATAACTCCAAGATTCCTTACGGTTTCGCTGGAGGCCAGGGCAATGCCATCTAGAGAAACTATATCTTTAGATAATGTGTTTCGAAGGTGTTCGGGGCCAAGTACAATAACTTCGGTTTTGTCTGAGTTTAACATCAGAAATTGCAGGTCATCCAGGTTTTTATGTCCTTAAGGCATGCTTGAAGTTTAGCTAATTGATTGGTTTCATCTGGCTTGATCGATAAATATAACTGGGTATCATCTGCATAACAATGAAAATTTATGGAGTGCTTCCTAATAATATTGCCTAAAGGAAGCATATACAAGGTAAATAGACTTGGTCCAAGCACAGAACCTTGTGGAACTCCGTGACTAACTTTGGCGTGCATAGAGGATTCATCATTAACGTGTACAAACTGATAACGATCTGATAAATAGGATTTAAACCAGCTTAGTGCAGTACCTTTAATGCCAATAAAATGTTCTAGTCTCTGTAATAGAATGTGACGGTCAATGGTATCGAATGCAGCACTAAGATCTAGTAAGACAAGTACAGAGACAAGTCCTTTGTCTGATGCAATTAGAAGGTCATTTGTAACTTTCACCAGTGCTGTCTCTGTGCTATGATGTACTCTAAATCCTGACTGAAAATCCTCAAACAGGTTGTTGTTGTGTAGAAAGTCACACAACTGATTGGCGACTGCTTTCTCAAGGACTTTAGAGAGAAAAGGAGGGTTAGATATAGGTCTATAATTTGACAAAATCCCTGGATCAAGAGTGGGCTTTTTAAGAAGAGGCTTAATTACAGCTACTTTAAAGGACTGGGGCACATAGCCTTTTAATAAGGACAGATTGATCATATCTAGTAAATAAGTGCTAACTAAGGGTAAAATTTCTTTAAGAGCCTAGTTGGGATCGGGTCTATGGAGACACATCGTTGATGGCTTAGATGAGGAAATCATGGAAGATAGTTGACTAAGGTTGATGGGAGAAAAGCAGTCTAAATGTACATCAGGTTTTACAGTTGTTTCTAAGGTTCCTGTGTTTGAAGATAAGTCAGTACCAACTGAGGGCAGGAGGTGCTGAATTTTGTCTCTAATAGTTAGAATTTTATCATTAAAGAAGCTCATAAAGTCATTACTAATGAGGTCTATAGGAATACATGGCTCAACAGAGCTGTGACTCTCTGTCAGCCTGGCTACAGTGCTGAACAGAAACCTGGGGTTGTTCTTATTTTCCTCTATTAATGATGAGTAGTAGGCTGCTCTGGCATTACGGAGGGCCTTTCTATAAATTTTAAGACTAACTTGCCAGGCTAAACGTGATTCTTCCAGATTGGTGGAACGCCATTTCCTTTCAAGTTTTCGCAATGTTTGTTTTAATTTGCGGGTTTGCGGGTTATACCATGGAGCTAACCTCCTCTGTTTTATTATCTTCTTTTTTTAGAGGGGCGATAGAGTCGAGTGTTATTCGTAGTGAGCCTGCAGCACTATCAACAAGATGATCAATTTGGGAGGGACTAAAGTTAGCATAGGAGTCATCTGTTTCATTGAGACATGGAACTGAATTTAATGCCGATGGAATCACTTCCTTAAATTTAGCTACAGCACTATCAGATAGACATCTAGTGAAATTGGTCTGATAAAAACGAATTCTGTGGAAAGACTATTAGATGTTCAATTTCAATGCCATAAACAAGAACAAGGTCGAGGGTGTGGTTAAAACAGTGAGTGGGTTTATGTACACTCTGACAGAAGCCAATCGAATCTAGTAATGAGATAAACGCAGCACTAAGGCTATCATTTTCTACATCCACATGAATATTAAAATCACCTACAATAATTATTTTATCTGTTTTAAGGACTAAACCTGATAAGAACTCTGAGAATTCAGATAAAAATTCAGAGCACGGTCCAGGAGCTCGGTATACTATAACAAATAGAATTGGCTGTAGTGTTTTCCAGGTTGGGTGTGAAAGGCTAAGAACAAGGCTTTCGAACGAGTATAATTTAATTTAGGTTTAGGTTTGATTAATAGGCTTGAGTCGAAGATGGCTGCAACTCCACCTCCTCGGCCTGAGCCTCGAGGAATGTGAGTATTAATGTGACTGGGGGGAGTGGATTCATTTAGGCTAACATATTCATCGTGACACAGCCAGGTTTCAGTAAGACAAAATAAATCAATATTATGATCTGATATTAGATCGTTTACTAGAACAGCTTTAGATGAGAGAGATCTGATGTTTAAGAGTCCACATTTAATTCTCCCATTTTGTTGTACTGTTGCAGTGGTGGTTTTACTTTTTATTAGGTTTTTATGTGTAACTCCTCTTCTGTTTACTTTGGATTTAAATAATTTAAGTGGTCGGGGGGCAGACAACCTCTCTGTGGAGTTTAGGGTGGGTAACTGCTCTAATGGAAGCGCAGAGAAGAGTGTAGGACTGCAACTCTGCCTCCTGGTCTGGACCACAGACTGTATTAAGTCTATGGTCTGAACTCTGAGCTGTCATGGCTTTGGGCCACTAATAAATTCGGCCAGATTTCTAGATATGAGAGCGGCTCCATCCAGAGTGGGATGAATGCCAACTCTCCTAATCAGACCAGGTCTTCTCCAGAAAGTCCGCCAATTATCTACAAAACCAAAACAATGAGCTGAAAAATGCTAAAAAGCTCTGTAGAGCTGAGGGGAACTGCAGAGTTGGTGATAGTTCTCTGGGTGTTCATTACTACCAGTGACACCTTTCACATTACACACAGTTATTTGATTTATATTGCAGACAAGCAGTCACTGGACACACACATACAGAGATTGCTTCACATATACAGAGATTTCTACATGACCCAGGGTCACCAAGAGTTGTGTATGTGTGGAAGACTTCACTACTAGCTGTATATACATGTGCATTTTTCCAGCAGATGTTTCAGCATCACAGTTGCTGGAGTTTCAGCAGCCCTGCCATGCAAAGCATTTTAGCAGATACTTAAAAAAAAATCTAATTCATAATTACATACATGAAATAATGTTTTATGAACTATATATAATACACACACACACACACACACGCATTGAAAAATGACAATTCAAATGCAAATAAGGTAATCCCTCTTACAGCAATTGGCACCTCTCAGGTGTAATGTCACCATATATTATGCTACAAAACTAACACAGAGCTCAATTGAGCATAACATTCTTGAGCTTTATGCCTGAGACTCAAACCTGCAGTAGAATGTGCAAGGCCGCATGAAACATGCACGATCTTAACAGCCTGATCTAGTTCTCAGAAGATGTGATGAACTGCACTAACCTCCAAAAATGTGCAGACAAAGGCACTCCACCAGAGGGCAGCAACAGACCATAAATGTAATTTATAAGACCTCTTATTTTTGTGTCATGCACAGAAACTCCACTAGGGACACCTTGAGACCATAGACTATACCAGGGGTCTGCAACCTTTACTATAAAAAGAGCCATTTTTGCCCCCTCTCCCACCAAATAAAATTCATCTGGAGCCGCAAAACATATTTGACCCTTATAATGAAGATAACACAGCTTATAAAGTTTAATGTATGTATAGTTATAGTATACAAAAACTATAGTTTGTTTCATTTATGAAATTATAGAATGACAATAAAGAAAACTGTTGACATTTTATTGCTATTTTTCCTGTTGTAACAAAGGAAAACACCAAACTTTTATGAAGAGGAGAAACAAACACACTGGCATGTGTAGGCCTACTTTGAAATAAATTAAACACAGACCTATGCATTTTATTCAATGTCCCCATATTTGTGGACATTGAATAAAATAAAAAGAAGCTCACTTTGAAATAAATAAAACGTATAGCTGCAGCCTAATAGCTTACAAAGAGTAAACATAAAAAATGGGCCAGTTTGTATTCAATTATGACAAAAGTCCATTTCAGTGTGCTGTCATCCAGTGTCACAGTATCAGTTCGAAGAACTCCAAGATAAGAGGTGTTCCCGTTGAAAGATTGTACGTTGTGCAAAAAAAATGTAAAAAATAGAAATAACCGTTATTTATTTCCATGTAATTTTTGTCAAAGCCACAGGGAACCACTGCTGCAGAGGCGCTAAAGAGCCACGGCTCCAGAGCATGGATGTATTATAAGAACTGGATACCGGAACCAAAGATGGCACCTATTCATTCCAATGAGAATTGCTCGCCCAGCACATACCCCGAAAAAGTTTCTAGCTTCCGGATGTACTTCCGGGTTATGTGGCCCACTGAATATGTGCAGTAGTGTTTCTTTTCTGCTCGGCCCATAGACTTTACATTGTGATGACATCACAGATTTTTAAATCGCTTTTCTCGGCTCAAGGAAAGTTTTACAAATATAAAACCTCCATGGATCAAAAATTCATAATAGAAAGAGTCATAATGGAGCTTGTTTGCAGTTCGAGGTGTCCTGTCCACAGTTTTACAGACGTCCCTTTATAATGGAGGTCTATGGGGAAAATGCTTTTTGGGCTGCAGGGGAATTTTTCGCTGCAATACCACGAGTGGCCACTGGAAAAAATTGGAAGCAAGGATGAGCGGTGGCACCGTATCCAGGTCTTATAATACATCCATGCTCCAGAGCCGGGTTGCTGACCCCTGGACTATACAGTATATAAAGATGGTTGACTTGATAGCGCCTCAACAGTGAAGCCGAAACAGCCCAATAGCCCGCCGGTGGTTGGCTGCAGTATAGGTCATAAACCCAGCCCCCTCCATGTTAGCAGAGGAAGCGGAGCTGCGTCATCCATCTTTATATACAGTCTATGCGTGAGACCATGAATGAAATGTCCTATTTTAAAATAAAGTTAGTAGTGACATTATAAATCCACAGCTAAAAGTTACATATTTGACATATTTTGAAGCCCTGATCACAATCTCTTCAGGTAGCACAGTAGATCATTGAGAAGATTTTTAGTTAGTATAAAGCAGATGTGGATAACTCATACTGCAAGAATCTTCCATTATTTTTTTTAGCTCAGTAGTGTTTTACCACCATTCCTGCTGTAATCACATTTAACTTTTATTTTTGATGACAGTCTAAATGCATCTAGTGGTTATGAATTAGTTTTATATTATTGCGATTGTTTTTTAATACATCATTTTGCAGTTGCTGCACATTTCCTCCAAGTACTTAGGTAGTTTGTTCTTGTTGACAGAATCACCAAATTATCTGGTATTATCTGGCTTTGCACTAAAGACAGATGTGTATGACGTGTGCGTTCTGTATTGTGCACGAAGATGCCAGACAGACAACAAAGCATATCTCGAAGTCAGGACTATACAAACTTTATTACAGTGCTGATTGTGCCCACTATGTTTATTTCCCAATCACCAACTTCACTTCACACTGATCGACCATTGCGGTCAGTCAGTTTCTTTGTCAGATCCTCATGCAGTGCACAAACTGTAGTTTCAGCATTCTGTTAATTTTTTGTTTATTTTCAATGTAGGAATATATACATAGGTACCTCAACATGTGAAATTATTGCAGTTTCATCTTTTAAGTGAAGATCACCCATTGCTGCATTTAATAAAAGCAAAGAGGACATGTTTACATTTATTTGCTATTATAAACTGGAAAAGTCACTCACTCACATTAGAGTAGTAATTTTAAAACTGGGACTGGGCCAACTCTATGAACTAATCTGTTGTGCAACAAATCCAATTTTCATCTCTCCAATACACAACAGATGTCAAAACACGTGTCTTTTATACGTGTCCTCTCTTGTAGCTTTGACAGCCAGTGAGAGTGATGGGAGTCTCCTCATAGAGCAGTACGCCCCCTGTCCCCTCTGTGTCTCACTGGGCCAACAGAAGCAAGCCGAGCTCCTAGCTAGCCGGCCTGGCCAGGTCGAAGAGAAAGGAGGATGTGGAGGAGATGACGGAGGAGAAGGAAGTGCAGGGGTTCATTTCTTTAACATGGAGGACTGTGTGCTGGCTGCAGTGGAGAAGGAGCACATAATCTGTCCCCAGCACCCTGACCACCCAGTCACCCTCCAGGAGCTAGTCCCAGAACTCTTCATGACTGACTTTCCTGCACGGTAACTTCTCACCATTTAATTCTAGAGACTGAAACTTGTGGAAGTGTTCTGTGTTGATTATGTGTGGGCCTGACTGGAAAGTGTCTCTTGACTTAATATCAGAAAAGTTGGATATAGATGGCAGGCATGATCAGGACAGGTATAATGGTAGAAAGGGGTAAAGCTTGTATGTTTAATAATGGTGATGTACACACAATAACAAACAGTATGCAAAGTACGCCTACTTGTCCTGTTACAATTGAAACAAACATTTTGCCATTCAAGGTATTTAAGAAGAAGAAACATTTTTCCACCAAGTAAAGCTGATTTTAAGAACAATACATACTAAATCTCCCAAATCCAAAGCAGTCACACTAATCTGCTATACAGCTCACTCCACAAGTCCTCACTATCTAATGAACAATACATTAAATCACTCAGAGAGCAGATACCTCTGCCAGGGCTACATGCTCAACCCAATTTGTCAAAAGACTGTTCTGGTTTAGCACAACTTAACTCTAATAGTTTTGGCCATCATTTCTATCAGTTATGATAGCACTGTAGGCACCAAAGACACTGCACATTTGAGAATTTAAAAAATCTGATAAAAAGGCCAATATTCATAAACAAGCATTTTTTAAAAGGTTGTGTTACATTTGGTTGTTAGAAACAGTGATAAAGATATGTAGCAAGTGGCACAGTTTACAGTGTAAAAATAAACTTGTCATTGCTCTGTGGTGGACAAACTATGTAATGGGCACACTGTTTCTAACTGACCTCAAACATATCTTTGACTTTGTCTATTTCTTGTTATTCATTAGCTGATAAGTATGCCAATATTGATATATCAGTGATAAACCAATACTGGTTGCACTCTAGACATTACAATAGACGTGTTTCAGGATGGAGGATTGTCACAGCCACCCACTGGGCTTCAGAGTGTGACCGGCTAGTTGGTCCTTCCACCTTCCACCAGAATCATTCTACAGGAGCTGGGTGATTCACACAGTACATACTAAGTAACTGCTACACACTCATTCTCTCTCTCTCTCTCTATCTCTCTCTCGCTGTCTCTCACACACAAACACACACACACACACAACAAAACTGGAGGTGAGCATTTGACACTAAGATATGATATTAGACAATCTTGGACAAGATCACCACCACACATCACTCTGCTTTGAGTTCATTTATTTCTAAATATTGGGACATGTCAGAATGTCATGCTTATACCATGGCCATTTACCAAAGGAAGGAGTTGTTTAAATTATCCTCAATTTTTATAGTTTGCTTTTGGTCACACAAAGTTAAAATAGATTAGTTAACCATGGAAACTTGAATCAATTGTGTTACTACGGTTACATGGAGTTTATTATACCTTGAGCCCTGAAACAGTGGTCAAGTTGACTGGAACTACATTGAATATTTGATCAAATAATTGTAACTCAACGTCCACTTATTAGCCTCATGGAGATGACAACTGAATCAATGACAAATTAATATCCATGACAACTGAGCCAACTCCATCTGCTGATTGATTGTGAGATACAGATAAAAGCTCTGGAAAAAGCTAGTAAGCTGACTTTGGGTTACAATTATTTTGTCAGAAATTAACAAAATCCTGACTTAAATCAGGCAGTATCTGATCAAAGAGTCGCAAGACGCAATTTAGTTAGTTCTCAAAAAGTAGTATGAACTAAGTAAGTTAATAAAATATTGTAGTGTTTGAACAGAGCGCAATGAGGTTAAAACAAACAGATTTAAAATTTGATAAAGATTGACATAAACGATACTAGTCTATTAAAATGTGGTTTGATCAGCTCTGATACAGTGCTGAAGAGCTGCTTGGGACATCTCTACTCTGGACCCTTGTTTGATTCAGCTAATTAAAAAGATTAAATAATGTCAGCAAATGTCAGCTCAAACTGCAGCAGTAATGCTGCTATAGGTTTACATCCAGATGTTTGACCTTTAAGGAAACCATTTCCAGAGTTAACATTAAACTGTGTCACCATTCAGATTGGAGGGCTTGATCTCATTGAAGCTGGCAACTTTTTATTTTTTTACTTTTAATATATAGGATTGTATGCATACACAATCAAACAAGGTAACAAGGTTGACATAACATTAAAAAAAAAAAAGGGCATATCCCATGCTTTATTTCTCAGATGTGACCAATAGACAACATGGTTAATGTTGAGGTAAGGGTTCTGGGTAATCGGAATCTTGGTGCTGCATGTGTTGTATGTTGTATGTAAGCTAATACATGTTAATACAATAAATGTTTTTGGAGTACAGCTGTCGATAGCTAACGTTTTGTGGGAATTATCAATGTCTTTTAGTCCAAACATTTACCAATACATTTCAAGTAGTCACTCCTTCCCCCAAGATGTCATTATTCAGGGGAGACTTATGCACATTGTTTTGTGTCAACTTTGAGGATATTAACTCAGGTTCTAACCAGATTGTTATGAAAGTGCCTGTGTGTGAACAAGAAAAGACGTTTATCAGACACAAGGGCAATTCAGGTGCTTTACATAATCCATTAAAAACAAACAGGAAATACAGCATAAAACATAAATTGAAAGAATGGAAACCTTTGTAAAAGAAATTAAAAAGACACAGTAATAAATGTCACGGTCAAGGTGAAATTGCAGGGCAGATAATGATAAGTGCTTAAGGTTTAGTCAAAGGCTTTGGAGTCAAGTTCCAGTTCTATCTTCTGGAAGTTTGTTCCAGCTCTCTGCCACTAACTAATTGCTGCTTCTCCATATTTAGTGTGGACTTCGAGAACTGTCAGCAGCCACTTCAGAGACCTGAGGGCTGGTGTGATATGTTGTGTAATGTAAGGTCAAAGGAACACTGACATTTTGGGATATTCATTACACTTGTTGCTATTGAGATAGAAATTACTGTCACTGCCCTAGCAGAAATTACCTCCAAATCTGGTGTATAACCACAAAGTCTTCTTTTCTTTGTCTAAAATTAGAAAAATAGACAATATACAGTGTGTAAATGAAAGAACTTTGGAGTTTTTGGAAGACATAGTTATTTATTTGTTTGCTTCCATTCTTGTGCCAAGCTAGGCTAAACACGTCATGTTACCTATCTCTGTACTTGACCCACATTGAGATGAAACTGCAAGTTACCCAAAATGTCAGTGTTCCATGTTTGGGACTTAATGATAAACAAGATCTTGAGTGTTTGTGTATGTGTGTGTTAGGCTCTTTTTGGAGAGGGCCCAGCTGGAGTACTCTGAGGAGGAGAATAACATCCTTGGCCAGGGCGGCAGTGGAACCATCATCTACCGAGCCCGATATTTTGACCAGCCAGTGGCCATCAAACGATTCCACTTCAAGAAGTGTCGACAGCAGACCATCAGCAGCGACACAGGTACAGAGTTTTTGTTTTGATATTCAATTTCAATTCAATTCAGTTTTATTTATATAGCGCCATATCATAACAAAGTTATCTCAGGGCACTACTTTTAGATACTCTAGGAACCACAAGGAACCCTGCATTCTGGGAGCGCAGTGCTCTAGTGGGGTAATAGGGTACTATGAGCTCTTTAAGATATGATGGTGCCTGACCATTTAGGGCTTTGAAGGTGAGGAGAAGGATTTTAAATTCTATTCTGGATTTTACAGGGAGCCAGTGTAGAGAAGCTAATATTGGAGAAATATGTTCTCTTTTTCTGGTTCTTGTCAGTAAACGTGCCGCAGCATTCTGAATCAGCTGGAGAGTCTTAAGGGACTTATTGGGGCAGCCTGATAATAGAGAGTTGCAATAGTCCAGCCTAGACGTAACAAATGCATGGACTAGTTGTTCTGCATCTTTTTGAGATAGGATGTGCCTGATTTTTGTAATAACATTAATATGATGATATGTGATGTGTGTCTGTTTTTAATGAAATTGTTTAATGGGTTTTTGAAAGCTGACATTGTTATTTTGGAAGCTGCTGATGGACACTGCAGAGAGCAGACATTTGTGTTTCAGAGTGAAATATCTTGACAACTAAAATTCTTACAGATATTCAAGGTTCTTAGAGGATTAATTTGAATTACATTTGTGATCCTCTGACTTTTTCAGACTCTAGCGCCACCATCAGATTAAAGTTTTCACTTATCATATATCCTTAAGAAGGGATACAACACCTTAAAGATTTGACAGCCTTGGATTATATAGATATATTACGTAAATCGGTGTTGGAATTGTTCGTCTCACCTTTATTTGTAGTTCTTCGTAGTGTCTCTTTTTCTTCTCGTGTATGGAACCCTTTTTTATATGGGTTGGGGTGTGAAAGGCCTGGAATGGTGTCTCTAGTTTGGTGTATTTTGTTAAAATTTGAAAGCCTGAAAATAATATATATATGTGTTTCCTTTAGGTGTAAATTGTAAATTGTGTTGTGCACTGCTATGGCTTATTAGGACACCTACTACCTACCTACTAATGCCCTCAGTTACACGTGTGCTTTTCTTGCCATAACAGTCCACAACAGACTTTTTGACATGTCAAACACAGGTGTAATTTATAAAGTTCATATGTCCATATTCCATTAAGGTGTTCAGGGCCCTGATATTACATATATACATGTTGACTCATTGGCATGGATAACTGAGCACCTAAATGGAATTCAGCCATCATTAATGTTATTACTAACACCTGTGCTGTCCCTGCTATGGCAAGTCAAGATGTCTGCTGTGAGAAAGGTCTGTTGCAGCCTAATCTGGCATTATTGTGAGCATAATTGTGGTGCTCCCCCTTGCTCCACACCAAAACTAATTATGAGGTGATTAATCACTGATAACAACATGAGTCCTGCAGCCTATACACTTGTTCCCTGAGCTTGCTATAGGCTGTAGGCTTTGGGGCCTGAGTACTGGTCAGTGGAACCATTTTTAGGGGAAATAACTTGAATTTAGATTGAATGCTACCCGCAGCAAAAAAATTCCCTAGACATATGGCTAATAGAAATAAATATTTTCATGTATTTATTCCCAAGCTATGGGGACGTGTCCCTTACTGTTTCCAGTGTCATTGTTTATTTAGTATAGCAGGTAATACAATTTAGTATTAAGGTAGCATGAACCATGTGTTTGAACCCAGGTCTCCTGTAATGATATACAGTGGATTGTGATGGGTCCTCCATCGCTGCAGATATATTTGTTTCCTCTGCTTTAGCCAGAGGTCACATCTGAAGTTGATTTGAAATGACTCTGCCTGCAAGCTGTAGCTAACTGGTCACTTCATGTAAGAGATGCAGCTCTTTCAACCTAGCACTAATACCTACAGCACTGTGGCTGCTGGAGACTGCATTTGTGTTTTGCTGTGTAAAGGCGCAGGAGACATTCAGAAACCAGTACTGTTCACTATAGCCAAGAAGAAAATCTCTGCTTAAGGTCATAAATCATCTCTCTTACCATTCTCTCTCTCTCTCTCTCTCTTTCTCTTTCTCTTTCTCACACTCACACTCACACTCTCACACACACACACAGACCCCCTCCCAAATTCTATGCAGTATAAACATTGTCAGCTATTATTCTGTCCAGATGAACAAAACTTATGGGAGTGATCTTGGTGATGACTACATCTTAGCGTGAGTTTTCTTTTCCTGTGTGTAATCTCTAACCTTCAGTGGTCCTAGACACTGCAACATAGCTTCCTGTCAGTCCATATATGGGCACCATATTGGCCTGTCACTAGACAGTCCTCTGATACATGGCTAAAGGCACCTGCAATTTGACATTTTACTGAACTGTTAACATTGCATCCTTGATTGTTCTATTCCATTCTGTTGAAGAATAGATGCAAGGGGAGCTCACACATAGGAGAATATGATCAAATGGAAAGTTACCATTTTCAGTCTCATCAATTACAAATTAATATCAGCATGGTTATTGCAGTCACAGGTTTGGGGGATATAACACAAACTACACTGTAATCCCCACTGTTACAAAATCCTTGTTTGAAGAATCGTTTAGTATGTAACTGTACAAAAGCACTCAGAATTGACTCAAATCCAAGTGGTAATTCCAAGCAATATAATTTTCCCACTACAGCAAGAGCAATGTCAACAGAGCCCAACATATCACTCTCTCCTCAGGAATGTGAAAGTTCATTGATCTTATATGACAAAATGATCTCATCACATGACCTAACATCAGCCACATGTTAATAGGTGGTGGTATATGGTGGATGGTAACCCTTGTCTCTCTTCAAAGATGGTCTCTGGCATCTGATGTGAATGGAATCCTGCGAAGTGGTTGAAAGCTCCAAAAATGCTATCAAGTGTTTTGTCAAGATTAATTTGTCACACATTTCCCTCCTCATATTTACACAGAGACACATGGACCACCATAATTATAGTTAGTAAAAGGAGAACATGGAGTAAAGAATGCGGACTTATTGCAGTTGGAATTTACAGTATGAGAAGGTTTAGATCTATTCTGTGTATCCCATTTGAAAGTATCCCTTTTTTAACTGTGCTCCCTCTCGTTCCTTTCTCCATTGCCTCAGACACCATGGTGAAACACCTGCAGTCTGCAGATGCGTGTCGAAGCTTTTCTGAATATCGCCAGGAGGCCAGTATGTTGCACTCTCTGCAGCATCCCTGCATTGTCTCTCTGGTGGGCATCAGCATCCATCCGCTCTGCTTTGCCCTGCAGTTAGCCCCCTTGGGCAGCCTCAACACTGTTCTGGAGGAGAGGCACAAAGGCAAAGGCACGTAGAGAGATCTCCATTATGTGATTTCCCACCTGAATTTGGTCTTAAAGTCTGTGTATATGTTAGTGGAACATGATGTTATGTTTTGTTTTTGTAGGCTCCAAATATATGCCCCTTGGTCACATGCTAACCTTCAGAGTAGCCTATCAGATTGCAGCAGGACTGGCGTACCTTCACAGGAAGAACATTATCTTCTGTGATCTCAAATCTGACAACATTCTGGTGTGGTCTCTGGAGGTCTGTATATAAATTACCATAAGAAAGCCATACATTTTTGATTTTGGTTTATTGCCGATATTCTAATATATTTGTGATATAACATATCAGTCTTTGTAAGTGGTAGAACAATAAAGTCCTGAATTTATTTAATTTCTTGTCCCTGCTGTTTTCATAGTCCACCAACCTTCAAGACAGAAACAGGCATTCATAATACTATAAATAGAACATTTTATCATATGAACAAAGACGCATGTTTTTATAAGGAAACAGACAGGCTTGCTCTTTCTATCATCAAATTCAACTTGTTCACTCATTTGTGTGTCTTCTTCCAGGTGAAGGATCCAGTCAACATTAAACTGTCTGACTATGGCATTTCTCGACAATCCTTCCATGAGGGGGCGTTGGGGGTCGAGGGCACACCAGGTTACCAGGCTCCTGAGATCCGACCAGGCATCGTGTATGATGAGAAGGTACTGACCCCCTCTTCTTAACCCACATTAAGTGTAGCATTTTTATGAATCTTGTGTCTTTGTTAGGCTGATTGTGATGTTAGCAGTGGGGAGTATAGTAAGGTTGGTGATGTCAGTCTGTTGGTCTACTCATACATTCAACAAGATATCTTGAAAATTGCTTGCCTGATTTTCACAACATTAAGTATGAGCAATCAGCTAAATTATATAGATAGAATATCATAATAATATACTGTATATATTTATGCTAATATAAAATTACATTGTGACAGCAGCCAAGTCACAGAAATCACAAACAAAAAGGATAAGGACAATCAAGGAGGTAGATAAGAAACAAAATACTATAAAACTATGAATAATAAGCAATCAACTGAAATAAAATTAAGTCTGAGAAAAAGACTGCACTAAATACTTAGACTGTATTGTAACTCTAATATGTATTGAATGTACACTGTACAATGATATTGCCACATAGAGGACTATATGTATTACACAGCTAGATGTACATAATTTAGATATAGGGCATCGTTACTCACTATTGATAAATATTACAATGTGATAAATGTATGAATGAATCCTTGACCTTTCCTCTAGCTCCACCATCAGGCCAAAACTTGTATGAACCATTTGTACACAAGAAATATCGAACTGTAATGGGCAGATTGCCATGAAATTTACTCAACATATTCATGCTTCCCAGAGGTTGAACCCTTACCATTTTGGATGCTTCATAAGGTTCATAAGGTACCACCACCAGGACATAAATTCAGTTTTGCACACAATGTATAATCTACTACAGAGCTTTAGGCTTTAAGTTTTATCATATTTACTGGAACCAAATGAGACCATGGTTGAGACAGACTTTCTCTCTTTCATGTGACTAGTGACAGTGTTAATAATGTCCCTCTCCTCCATGAGATGTATTATTTACTTTATGTTAATGCCTCTCTTGGTCTGCATTCCAAAGACAGAAGGATTATCTCAAAACAAACTCGACTGGGGCTTATTCCAAAGGGGATCACTTGTCATGGCCACCACATCCTCCATCCTGCTACTCTGCACTTTACCACTGTGTGATCCATTTTTCCTTCTTTTCCTTCACATATGAAAATCTTTATAGAGGCTCTTGATCTTAACATGGGACACATGTTGAATTAATAATAGAGGGAGATCACTTAAGCGCTTACATATGTTTGACCCACTAACTGGAACATATGCACAGCATGGGGGAGCCCTATACTGCAGCAGATATTGATCTGTACTCTGATCTGTTGATCTGTGGTATCCTGTTTGAGCAGAAGGTGTTAAGTAGCTGCCCCTTCCACAGTATTTATTTTACTTGTCACTCTGGAGAATTTACAGGTAGTGGGCTGATTGTTTTGACTGGCTCCCCCCTCTCTACAGCAGGTTGCCTTACTGTCTGATTAGTACCATATGTTTGCTTTAATGGCAAAGCAGGAAGAAAAGTCGTAGATACAGTGGTTGAAATAAGTATACAGCACGTCAACATTTTTTTCATTGAACATATTTCCAATGCAGCTATTCAAATTAAATTTGCACCAGATATTGGTATTAACTCAATAAAACATTGTAATCCATAAAAAAAAGTTAGTGGAATGACACAGGAAAAAAGTATTGAACACAGTAAGAAAAAGCACTAAACCAACTGATTCCACTAATTAGTTCTCCTACCTGTGCTAATTAGAATCAGCTGGGTTAGTGCATGTTGGTAGGTTGGTACTTCCATTCTTTGAAAAAGGGTTACCCACCTCTGAATACAAGTAAACAAATCACTTGTTACAAGGCTGTTATACAACATCTCATGATGGGTAGAGGCGAAGAGCTTTCCCAAGACCTTTGCAACAACATTGTTGAGCAACATAGCAATGGCACTGGTTACCGACGGATTTCTCAACTCCTAAATGTTCCTATAAACACCACTGGGGCCATTATCCACAAGGGAAAGGAACATCACTACCACCACCATCAACCAAGCACACACAGGTGTTCTTCGCAAGATTTACGACCAGGCAGTCAGAAGTTAGTAAGTAGAGTAGCCCAAGAGCCAATGACCACTCGAAAAGAGCTTCAGAAAGACCTGGAAGCAGCAGGTACAGTCGTCACAGAGAAAACAATAGGCAATGCACTCCACCACCACGGTCTCCATGCACGATTACCCCAGAAGACTCCATTACTGAGAAAAGGCATGTTGAAACTTGTTTGAAGTTGGCTACACAACATTTGGAAAAGCCTGTAGATTACTGGGAAAATGTAGTGTGATCAGACGAGACAATATGACGCACCATGTTTGGAGGAGAAATGGCTCTCCATATGAAGCCTAAAAATACCATACCTACAGTGAAGTTTGGAGGTGGAAGCATCACGGTATGGGGCTGTTTCTCTTCTCATGGTAGTGGCAGAATCCAAATTATTAAAGGGAAGATGAATGGAGGCATGTACCGGGAAATTCTTGAGAAGAATCTGTTGCCATCCACCAGAACGATGAGGATGAGATGTGGGTGGACCATCCAGCAAGGACAACGATCTAAAACATACTTAAAAGGAGACTGTCAATTGGTTCCAGAGGAAGAAAATAAAGGTTGAAATGGTCTGGTCCATCACCAGACTTAAACCCAATA
The DNA here is from genome assembly GCA_005408345.1 of Macquaria australasica. NCBI lineage: Eukaryota > Metazoa > Chordata > Actinopteri > Centrarchiformes > Percichthyidae > Macquaria > Macquaria australasica. The sequence continues at coordinate 27,705 of SEMN01000985.1, read as the reverse complement.
CAGCATTTGTGGAAGGAACTGAAGATCAAGATGTACCAGCGGGGACCCGTAATCTTTAAGATTTAAACACTGTGTGGAAGAATGGGCCAAAATTCCATCTGAATACTGTGAGAAATGAGTTTCTTTGTACAGGAAGCGTCTTGAATCTGTCATTGCAAAAGACTTCTTCACCAAGTATTAAATACATTTCAGTTAGTGTGTTCAATACTTTTTCCTGTCATTCCACTTTACTGCACATAACTTTTCTTATGGATTGGAATGTTACTATTTCTTTATCTGTGAAGTTTTATTGAGTTAATACCTGTTGTCTGGTCTACATTTCTTGTCTTCTCCAGCAGAGAACTTTTTCTTAAAAATAGTCTAAAATCAGCAAACTTTTGATTTAAATCAGGAAATATCTGAACATTCGATGCTAGCTTTCATATGTCACAGTTTTTGATGCTCTACAAACACATTCCAGTCGGTACCATAAAAGTACTGTACTGAGGTTCGATATCCAACCCAGTGTGGATAAGGGCTAGGACTAGGACTGCACTTAACAATTAGTTATCAAAGTAATCTGTCAGTCTATAAAAGAGCTAGAAAATACTGAAAAATTACCGTTATAATTGCCCAAGGAGACTTCTTCAAATGTGTTTTATCTGACCAACAGTCCAAAATCCTAAGAGGCCGAGTTTACAGGGATAGAAAATGGAGAAAAACTGCAAATCATCACATCGGAGAGGAGGGAACCAGAGAATATTAGATATCTTTGATAACTTAAAATAACTTAAATGATGAATTGATAAACAAAATTGTTGATTCATTTTCTGTCAGTTGACTAAATCGATTAAACAGCTGATCGTTGTAGCAGTAAATGTAACTTACTCAGAGCACTGACATACCTTAAGCCAATTTGTGTGTGTCAGTGTTTATTTTGTGATGTACCCATGTTGTATAGTTTTATGTAGTAATTTGAATCTTTGCAGCAACCACATGTCACTTGTGAACCACATTATTTGATTAGTGTTACATCATACAGTTGTCTCTGTTACACAATTTGGGTAATGTATTGGTAGCTTCATTAAAAAAAAATGTCATTGATTGCCAGGTCATTGATCCTGATCTGGTCGTACTTGACTGGAAACTAGAGTGTGTTTTAGTTAATGGTATTTTAATTCAGCCAATATGTGTTCACTCTGCTGACTTCTAGGCGGATCACAGCAGTATGTTGGTCTGATATGGATAGCCCAGTCTGCTCTGAGCTCCGCCTCTCCCCAGGGAGGCTATCTTTACTAGGGCTTACTGTTTTACTGGCCCTTGCCTCTGTAGAGGAAGCTTTCAAAGAGCAGAGAAAAATATCTGTAAGCCTCCAACTTTACTATATTCATCAGCCCCCCTCCCAAAGAGTCTGCTGACCTCAGCCAATCAAACCCCAATCAAAGTCTCCTCGCCTGGGCGTTAATTACACTTTTTGATGTGGTTTAACTATTCTAATAAGATGCAGACAAGGCTGGACAGAGAATTAATGATGGAGCGAGTGGGAAAGAAATTAAGACTATAGTAGGAAAAGCAGCTTCAGTATTCAGTATTTGTCAGTTGAGGATCTGCACAATATACAGTAACACTACTAGGAAGCTGTTACAAGACGTTTGTTTATAGGCTTGGATAATATCAACACTGCTGAGTGACAATATTAGTAATCCAAAACATGGATTGTTTATTGTAGTTAGAATGTAATAAATGAATTAAGAATGTGGTCTAGAAATGTGCACTGTTTAACAACTGATTTTGTCTATTAGGTGAAAAAAATGTATGAGGTTGCATCCATTGTGAGACAACATAGTCTGCACTGCCCATTACATGCTATAATGGCCCCATTCTTCAAACCTGGTTTAACTAATTCAGGTTGGCATAATGTCATCCAGCAAGAACCAAGTTATCTGAATGAGATTATTTTATCCTGTTAATTCTCATTCAGATAACTTGGTTCCTTGACTGCACTAGGAGGTTTGCTCTCATTGTGAAATGAAGACAATATGAAAGTCGAAACCATGATCAGCGCTCCTATGATTGGCTCAATGCTGATCACATGATTGTATTCATGTACTGTGGCTACAGTGTCTGAGTTAGACAAACAAAGTAAAATATTCTGGACCCAACCTGAAACAGACCCAAGAAAAAAGGGTCTTTTTCAAAAAAAGAGACCCAATCTTAAAGGCACCCGAGGATAATTAGACCTGATCCAAAATGAGGTTGACCTGAACAGTCCCAAACAATCTTGGTTAGTAGAAAGGTATCTTAATCAAATGCATTTTCCTTGTCTAGTGATGAAATCATTGTTTGAGTTTTTGTTGAGTATTCTAATTCTAATTCTAAAGTCTGCTAACGTAGTCAGAAGAGCATCTACCCTTGAAAAAACCTGTCTGATCGCAATTAATTAAGATAGGAGTGACTGCTTCTGCTCTTGTGGCTAAGGCTATAGTAATTAATTGTTGTTATTTAATTGTTCAGTAAAGATAACTGACAATAACTAGTTGGAGTACTGTAATATAACAGCTGTGTCAAGATTTATTTTTTTTATTTCTGATGTAATTCTGTAGGAGAGTGGGGAAAGTAGGTGCCAGTAGTGTTTATAGAATTCAGTATGGTCAAGGTTTTTAGTTATTTGCCATCTGATTGAGGACTTTGAAGAGTTTGTCTAGTTTCAGTGGTGCATCCAATTTGTTGGCCTTACCTTTGGGCAATTGGGCAGTACTGTGTAGGTCCTTCATACTCCTCAAACCGTTCAGTGAGCCCTCGTGCTCTGCATTGATAATATTAATGCATTTCACATTCCAGCTTATCATGCCACATTAGTTAACCTACAATATTAATACAAAATATGCAACCGGCTCTGTAGCTGTCTTATGAAGGTTTTACGTAGCACTTGAATTTCAGTAGTGCTGCTCACAAGTGTGAGAGGATAGAGTCTCTTTGTCTTTCTAGAAAGGATAAAAACTGCAGACAAGTCATGGTTATCTATAGCCCCTATAGCCATAGCATACCACAGACAGAAGTGTAATCAGATCAAGTATATCTGGAGTCACTACCAAGTGATGCCACCTCAGAAGTAGTTGAGTGCTCTGTTTGCCACTACAGTTATTCTGGAGTCCCCCAGTCACTATCTGTGACCATTCAGAGAGGAATCCACTGGAGTTCATCTCTGCTTTATAAACAAAAAGTGTTTTTTTTAATCACACTTACTGAACAAAGGTTTAAATGTGGATGTTTGGAGTCAAGGTCCATGACAATTGCAAACAAGATCAAATAAAGCCCTCCTGAGGGCTGAGTGAACAAGATGAATGAGCTCCAGAAGATAAGAGGATACCAGGATAAGCCAGAGTTGTGTTGCTGTGGAGTATCTGACAATCAGTGTCTCCATTGTCAATATTAGTAAAAGTGAAGCAATCATTCATTCACCTCCTCCCCCATGTTCACCTGCTGATAAGTATAGGATTAAAGTTTCCCTTCAGCTTTCAAAACAGTTTTCTGGCATATATGTGTATGTTTTACTTCATATATGTTTTACACCTGTTTTATGGCACCATGCCTTACTTACTATCTTACTATTACATGTAGTGTTTTCTCAGTGTTCTAAGTGTTTTCATGTTTGTGTAACCCTCTTTTGCTGTATTCCTCACATTCATGTACTTTTGCTTTGCCCAAATGGCAACATTGAATTTGAGGTCTTAATAACCTCCTCAGATGTAACTCTGAAACCTCACCTTGATGTTCCTTGTTTTTTCTCTCATCATCACTGCCTAAAGGTGGACATGTTCTCCTATGGTATGGTGCTGTATGAGCTGCTGTCTGGGCGGAGGCCAGCACTGGGACACCACCAGCTTCAGATAGCGAAGAAGCTCTCCAAAGGCATCCGGCCAGTGCTAGGCAGTCCAGAGGAGGTTCAGTTCCACTGCCTCCACAGCCTGCTGACTGAATGTTGGGACACCAAGCCTGAGAAGGTAAGCCTCCCTGCTTGTTCACACATTTTTTTTTGGCAGAGACAGTGATCAATCAAAAACACACAAGTTTCCCTGTTTGCTCTCCTTTGTAGGAAATGTATTAATTAATTGTACTGCTCACAGTATGGCTAGGGTAGTGGTTAAGATGGAGACCAATGAAAAGACATTAAAAAATTATACTGAAAAAATTCTCATCCACCACCACACCTACGGCTTGGTCACGAGTTCCAGTGAACAAAACTGGTCATGTTTGCGGGTGGGAAGCCTGTGAAGGGATCATGCCCTTGTCACATGGGATGATGTGAACCTTCCATGCAATATACCGTCCCAGGTTAGCTACTCACTGGCAGGTAAAGAAAAGCAGCTGCCAACACCAGGGATGTAGCATGTCTGTCTGCAGCCTTCCACAGGACAACGGTATTAGCAGGGAGGGCAGTTTAAGTCCATTGATACACGTTCTGGCCTCAAGAAAAAAGTCAGTCAAACAGCAGTTCAAAGTTACATTAAGTTGTGTGTGTGTGTGTGTGTGTGTGTGTGTGTGTGTGTGTGCGCGCGCGTGTGTGTGCGCGTGCGCGTGCGCGCAGAGGCCGGTGGCGATGCAGTGTGTGAGGCAGATGCAGGAGCCCAGCTTCCCCTGCCTCAGGTATGTATTGTCCTGTGACAGCCACTCGCAGCTCTTCCTGCAGGGATACAGCACCGTGTTCTGGAGCGGAGAAAAAGACGAAAGGTTTGTTTCAACTATTTAGTCTGATAATAACTGCTTTTCATTTGACTTTAATGCATGAAAAAAAAATTCTCTTTTCAGTCCTACATTTCTTGGATTTTTTCTCTTCACAAACCTATCCTACTATGAGTGCTCTGCACGCATTTAAACTACATGACAACTCAGTATTTATATCTACATTCCTGTGGTAGAAAAGATGTAAATGCATACAAGTATTACACCAATATATGGATGTTTCAGTGTCATTGTTTGCCCCTGATCTGGGTCATTTAGAATCAAGTATAGTAGACGTGACACCAGTCATATTTGCTTTTACTAAAAGAAATTCACCTCAGATCACAATGTTGATAGTGTCTAGGACATCTCACGATTCAAGATTCATTTCTTTCCTTTAATGGCTTCCTGTAATGCTGTTTTTGAGAAAGCAGTGCTGTTTGCAGCCAACAACTGCACTTTGGAGGTGTGGTTCACATAAGAAATGTCACTGGAAATGGACAGAAAGAGACAAAATGCCTTGATTCGTCTGGATTCTGAGGATTAGTCCCTTGTCTGTTATAAGCTGATATTATAGTTTTATTAAATATCAGATTTGGTCTAGTGAGTGTGATCAATTTAATATGATTTGGTGTACTTTGATTGATGTATATTTATTGAATTATCTGAGCAAAAACTACAACAATGATCCGTGGAACATGTTTCAATTGTGTCACACTATCACACCTTTAGCAAATGTTGTGTTGCTAAAGGTCTTTCTTCATTCTGACAACAATAATGTATACTATAAAAAACTTGAGAAAAACTGCTGACCCAGTGAATGTTTTAATAAATCCAGAATGTGGGCATGACAATTGTCAAAACCCATATGGGTCAAAGCCTTACATACACAGAACACAGTCCTGCATTCTCAAACTGCTGTTAAAGTCCTTCAGTCCAGGCAGCATGGTGACATGTCTCCTCAGAGCATTTACCTTCAGCCCAGCCTCTCGCTTCAGCTCATTAACTGGTAAGGAGGACAACTTCACCTTCCTAGAACTTCTCAACTAAGACCACTATAAGTGAATATACATACTTGCAGACATACAGTATAAATCTTACAGCACACACTTAGAATCCTGCTGCCACACACAGAAAACAATAGAGCTATTACATCAGACACCTGGGAGACCTAGATGCTTATACACCACTGTAATCACACAAACACACTGCTGACTGAGAGGGCTCCCACGTGTCTGATGTAATAGCTCTATTGTTTTCTGTGTGTGGCAGTAGGATTCCAGGTTAATATCCATACAATAAAAGCAGTTTTCATCCCTTCATACAGGTAGTGTTAATGGCTGCTGCAGACTCCTGCTGACTTCTTCCTGCCATTAACTCCCTCATTGTGTCAACACTCTGTTTACACTAGCTATGGGAAGCAGTGGCCAATCACCTCCAGTTATTTAAACAATGTCCATACTAACACAGATAAACTACAAAGGTCATCCTCTTCTCTTAGTTTTGGCCTTCCACCCACACTAAGCTGGTGTACCACACTCCTTACCAAATGAGGGCGCGCATTCTCCATTTACCTGTTTGCAACAATAGTAAACTGAAAAAGTAGGAAGAAGAAGAGATAAAACTAAATGTCAGTGAAGATGCTGAAGTTTTTGAAAACAATCACAAAACTTTCCATGCTTTCTAATTTATCTGAATGTACCAGACATGTACCAGTTCAAACGCAGCATTCTTACTATTAGTAAGGCAGCATTGATTTTCTTTGCTCCAGCTCTGTCTTCTCCACGGCCTTCAAAACTCCCTCTCGCCTTTACTAACAGAAGATGCTGCCAAGCTGTCACTCCGATCGAGACAGGCCAATAGAGACGTGTCTTTCATAGGTCCCAGCCAAGAGATTTCTGCTCATTTTGGATTTGCAAAACTTTTGGATGACATTTTTGATCACAAATTTGTGAGTGTGGATAGTTTTGCTCTCAAACCTATTTTTTGATTGCATAATAAAGACACAAAAGTAACTCTATACTCATTCACCATAAGTCAGATTGATGCAAAAATCAATCAATCAATCAAAACCCCGACACAAATCGTCAGACAACCACACACGTTTTAAACAAATCCCTAATTTAACCCAATTATGTAAACCATTGATTTAGAAGTGAAGCCGAAGTGAACACATCCAAAATGGCCTCTGCAATTGTCCATTGCACTGTTGAACTGTGTGGATGCACAGCTGTAATAAAGTTGACCTGGGAAATAGCTCTTCAAGTAACGAATGTTTGCAGTGGTCAGTTTGTGTATTATTCAACTTTATTTTCACGTCCAACTCAGTGGTTCAGACAAAATAGTTAAACCTGTCTGATGCCTTGTGTCACCTGCTCTAATACACTCCCATGTGAAGCGGTGTCTAGTAGAGTTGTTGCATCACCCAATCTCATGAAACTGATTAGTAAAATGTTATCATAACATGGCCAAATGCATGGCCAAACTACAAAAGTAAGACCAAGGCTGTAACAAAAAAATGTACAGCATGACTGTGTCATGTGACTGTACAATCTTCTAGGATTTTATCCAAAGCAGCTGGAATCAGTGTGTGTGTGGTTATCTCTGTGTATTGCTGTGTGTGGTGTGTAGGAACTACAGTGTGGTGAATGTGGAGAAGGGCCAGGTGGAGGTGAAGAGGATGTCCTGTCCAGGCAGCAGGATTAGCTGTCAGATGAAGATGGGTAACACTCTGTGGATGGCAACTGAGGTACACAGCACCCAGCCAACACCACCTCAAATCACATTCACAATTTTCATGCATTCTTTTCTGCTTGATTTCTATTTACACAACAGTACTGGTTCAGTTTATAGTTCATGTAAGATGACCTGGCCATACATCTGGTGTTTGGCAACTCTTGGAAGAAACAAAGTTAAAATTGCAGGGACATAGTTAGGCTTTGTAATGCTCTAAAGCACTGGAACAGTGAGTGCTCTTGAACACCGCCTGTTGGTTAAGTAACCTGATATTTTCTGAACCTAACTTCTTTTGAGATATTTTCTTCTAACATAAAGGTTTCATGAAAAACCTATGAGGCAGAAGGGAGCAGAGAAAAGAGAGCTCTGGCGCAAATAGACCTGTACTACTAACCTACCACCTGCTGCCTCCGTGCTCCTGCTCTACACCCGCTGCTGCTATTACTGTTATTGCTCTTATTATTAGTATTACTATTATAATATTGCTCTTAGTATTATTTCTGTTAATATTAACATCAATACCATTACTATTACTTTACATCCCTATGTGGAACTGTATTGTGCTGCTGTATGTTCTCTTTCCTCCTGCTCTCTCTCTCCCGCTCCCCCCCTCCCCCTTCAACCCAACCGGTCGAGGCAGATGATCGCCCACCCAGAGCCTGGTTCTGCTCGAGGTTTCTACCTGTTAAAAGGGAGTTTTTCCTTGCCACTGTCGCCTAGTGCTACTCATGGTGGGAATTGTTGGGTCTCTGTAAATATGAGGAGTCGGTCTTGACCTGCTCTATTCGAAAAAGTGCCCTGAGATAACTTTGTTATGATATGGCGCTATATAAATAAAACTGAATTGAATTGAATACTGTAGTCTGTGTCAGAGTTCCCCCTAAATCCACAAATATCAGTTGTCTTTCTTTTTTTTTTGTCGATCAAACAAGCGAGTACAGTGTGTTAATTAGTGAGCTTTAGAAGTGTTGGTGGGTGTATTTTTTAACTGTAGACAGAGCCAGGCTAGCCATTTCCTCCTGCTTCCAGTCTAGGCTAACCACATCCTGACTCAAGCTCTATTCTGAACACTCAGGTGTGAGATTGAGATTCGCCTGAGCATCTCAAAGTCCTGAAAGTATTTTTTTTTTTTTTCGAAATAGTAGGAACCTTGACAATCCTTATGTTGAAAGGTTCTTGATGGAACATCCTTAGAGAAAATTGAATAATGTTGTAAACAGGATTACTCCCTGACATGTTGTACGCTCTGGAGTTTTACACAAAATGTGTTCATTATTGTTTAATATTTAGTGTGTGTGTGTGTGTGTGTCTGTGTGATAGGAGCAGGAGGTGTTTATCTACAGTCTGAAGGACATGTGTCCACTCAGTAAACCCCAGAAACAGTTCTCCTGTCCAGCCATCATCACCTGCCTGTTCCCTGTTCCAGCAAGAGAACAGGTCAGCTCACTCTCAACACACACACACACAAAAGATAATGTACTTGTGTACTGGAAGGTCACCAGTTTGAATCGCTAGGTGCATGTCAAATAGGGGTGGGCAATATGGCCAAAAATGTTTATCATGGTAACGGTACATATCACGATACAGTAATTGTTCTGTAAATTCAATTAAGAGATGGTTTAAAATTACCATACCACACTTCATGCTCTGTATTTACAATTTCACTCTCCTCCTCCATGTTTTCTTGTCACTCCCTTCTTCTGCGGCAGTTGGCAAACCAGCTTAGAGGTGCATTACCACCACCAACTGCCGCTCTCATGTCACATGAGAAGGTGGTAAGCAGTCCTGCTGTCCAAATCATGTTACCTTGCGAAGCAGCTGAATTCGCAAGATCACATGATAATAGCCTGCCCCGAATATGTAGCAGAGACACTGAGGGGTAGCACTGAGTGGAATGAAATGAAATCATCTTTTTGTGCGTGAATCTGTGATTGTTTGATATTATGGAATGAATTGTCCCTTTTAATGAGCAAACCAGCAATGAAAGCAGTTCATATCACCAGATAATGTAATATCTTCAGACTGTGTACAGTGACTTTTCACATGCCACAACAGTGCAGGACATAGTCTAAAGAGGTAGGAAACAGAGGACTCAAGAGCAAACAGGCCTCTGAAACACCATTTAGACAATGGGACACAAAAACTATTCATTGCAAGAGCCTTAGAGTGTAAGCTGAAAGAAAGACCTCTCTTCCTCACCTGTTAAGAGCCTGGCCAGAGTGTTTGCGGGGATGTCTGACGGCCTGATGGCAGTGTACAGCTTGGTGGATGACCTTCCTCTGGAGGGGGAGACCTACCTGTGTTCACACACCCTCAACAAGACAGTGTTTGGTCTGAAGGACTCAGATCCCAGGCAGAGACCATACCCAATCAGGAGCATGGCTCTGGTCAGCAGTGGCTCCCAGGTGAGCAGATAATCAGTCAAAAATGTATTGACCATAAAGTCATGTTTGATAAGTCACTAAGAAGGTTGCTGAATAAAAAGACAACATCAACTCATAGGTCAAACCCATGTCTTTACATTATGGACATTGAGTTAACATTCCATCCTCACTGTGTTATTCCTGCCCCTGTCCGTGTGTTTATCAGATATGGTTCTCCAACGGTCCAGGTGTGCTGGTCATCGACTGTCTGAGTCTTCAGGCAGTTCGAAGGCTGGAACTCTACAACCCGCCGTCCTCCATCATATCCATGACAACCAGCTTCAGTCTGTGGGGAGAGGAGGCAGTCTGGACCATGGATGACCACATCAACACCCTGCTGCTCTACCATGCTGCCTCCTACCAGCTCTGTGCCAAGTACTGGTGAGTGGAACTTTAATGTACAGGACTGCCACAGGGAAGTGTCATCATCAGGTGTAGGATTTGGGATAGTGAATGTTTCAAAGACCAACTGTGTCTATAAACACATCAGTCTATGACAAGGTTTTTGTGCTAAACATCCAATGAAATTAACACTTTGACTACCTGAAAAAATGTAATTTCCTGGAGAACAGTAAAACAGTAGGCTCATTTGTGATGAATTCTGCCATGCCTTGAAAGTAGACAACATCAAGCTGGCTTATACTGGCTGATTTTGGCATATTACAGATATATCTGTATTGACATACAGTATATGTGAGCTGATTAGTAAAAATGTCAGTTCAAAAATACCAAAGATATGTTTGAGGTAATTTAGCAACAGTGCTTCATTACATAGTTTCTCACCAGGAGTGTGCTGACAAGTTTGTTTTTACACCAAATTGTTCCACTGAGTACATTTGAGGGCTGGCTTTAAATATCGGTGATTCTTAAATCAGTCGAGGAGCTACCATTTCGTGGTAAGCAACACATATTAGACAGATAATATGGAGAGTAAAATATTGCAGCAAAAACTAACAAAATCACTGCCATAAACAAAGCAAAAGAGAACTCTTGGCAGTATGTTGTAGGTCAGCAGCAGAGAGAGAGTAGAGATGAACTGGTAATGTTGCTTTATGAAACACCCCTCAGGACCATTTTGTTAGATTAGGACAGATCCATGCTAGCTGTTTCCCCAGGTTTCCAGTCTTTGTGATAGGCTAAGCTAAACTAACTGGCTGCTGGCTGTACCTTCATATGGTGGAAATCTGTATCAATAAAGGCAAAGTACGATCTGTCTTTCTGTAAGTTTTATTCAAAATATTTTCAAATGGACCCCAAGCATCCAGAGATCAGTCTCCACAGCAAAGAGCAAGAAAAAACTGTGTCTAAAAAAACTGTCTATTTCTAATACACAGTAAGTGAGCTTGCAAGGGAGGGGCTGTCACACAATTGTTACAAATAGATGATTTGTTCGTAGCTAGAGTCCGTTACTTGTAGCTTTCTCGTCTGGACTGCAGGTTCCAGGTCCCAGTCACTGTTTTCTAAAGAAAACACAGTGTCTAGTCACAGAACACAGAGGAACTGAGTCTGCCAGTACTTTTACTTTTGACATATAACAACAAAGTGTGGGACAAACAACAGCAGTTTCGTGCTGTTTAAAATACTTTTTCCATTACAAAGTGGATCTGGTTTTGGACTTCCTAATTCTTAAATTTTATTTGTGTAATTTGTCTGCTCTATCTTCATCTCCTTAGCTGTCCATGGATCTTTCTTTAAATTGTCTCTATGTGTTAAAAAAGTTTTGTCTTCCTGAAGTGTTGGGCTGAGTTTGGAAACATTCCTGGTGTGGGTCTGTAAGGCCCATTAAGACACTGAGCTGTATAAGTAAACCAGACAGTGAATGATTGATAACTTAAGCTGCTGAGCAATGCGGAACAGTCTCCGACCTTCCTCGTCCATGATTATTTGAAGCAACATTATACCTTTGTTACTTAAGGTTGGCTAGCTAATGCTAATTAGAAAGTTGCAGACTAGCAACAGTATGAACACACCTCTTTCCTTATGTATTCTTAATCTGTCTGATACTCACAGCTGTGCTTTTACAGCAGGAGAAAAAAGCTGCTCATGCTCCAGTTGAAACATAACTGAGTTTTGATTTGGGTGGCTGTTTTTGAGATCATGTCATGGTTTCAGCTGCGGAGACAGCAATCCTCTACGGGACGTCTTCACTGTGCAGCGTCCTGCAGGGGTTAGCTCAGTGACAACCACTGACCTCAAGATGATGGACCAAGAAAAGAAGCTGGAATGTGTTAATGGAGAAGTGACACTGATCTACAGTGAGGAGGCAGGCACTCAGATCATCCAGCACCAGGATTCACTGACAGACTACTGCTCCATATCATCCAACTGCTCCCTGGAGCCGCTGGGGTCAGACTGTTCCAGCAACGCAGGCCTCAGCTCATTAGCCAGTCACAGCAGTGTCCCACTGCCTGCAGACCAGGAGGAGACAGACATGTACCAGGACCAGCAGGCATCCTCCAACCCTGAGTCTGATCTGGAGTCTGCAGATACTGTGAACCCCACACCGCCTCGGCTGCAAGCCTTCACTGTGCTGCCAGTGAACGGAACTCTGTGGATCCCCAGGTACAAAATGCTCACAAATGCACATCAACTGAACACAACACAAAGACACCAGCTAAAATGAAGAGTTGGTGAGGCATTGTTGCAACAGCAAGTGAATATGAATATGATGCAGTTTAAATAAGGGCAGCGCAAATAAAGGTATTAAACAAACCCATCTGCAATTGTCATATCAGAATTTTAAAAACCTGGCATACAAGTTAGAGTATACATACCTTTCATTTCGTTACAGTATACTGTACATGCAGAGTATGTGAAATAAATGCAAAAAAACATGTTGGAAAAATATTACATATAAAAAGTATAACATATTCACAAAAGCTAATCTACAGAAGGGCTTACCTTCTTAAGTTCTTGCACCATTAAAACTTAAGGAATGTGTAGGCTAGTAAAGACCTTTGTAATGTGTCAATTGGCTGCTATGAAACATATTTAGCACCATTTAATCAAAAGCAATCAACACTGTAAATAGTAAGTCACTGTAGTATCACAAGCTGATAAAATAAAAAAACAACAGTTTTAGGATGTCAAGCTGGCAATCCTTTGTGAATGTAGGTATGACTATTAATTACACCAATTACAGCCATAACATTATGACCACCTGCCTAATTGTGTAGGTCCCCCTTTTGCTGCCAAAACAGCCCTGACTCATTGAGGCATGGACTCCACTAGACCTCTGAAGGTGTGCTGTGGTATCTGGCACCAAGACGTTAGCAGCAGATCCTTTAAGTACTGTAAGTTGCGAGGTGGGGCCTCCATGGATCGGACTTGTTTATCCAGCACATCCCACAGATGCTCGATTGGATTGAGATCTGGGGAATTTGGAGGCCAAGTCAACACCTAGAACTCGTCATGTTCCTCAAACCATTCCTGAACCATTTTTGCAGTGTGGCGGTGCGCATTATCCTGCTGAAAGAGGCCACTGCCATTAGGGAATACCGTTTCCATGAAGGGGTGTACTTGGTCTGCAACAATGTTTAGGTAGGTGGTACGTGTCAAAGTAACATCCACATGAATGGCAGGACCCAAGGTTTCCAAGCAGAACATTGCCCAAAGCATCACACGGCCTCCGCCGGCTTGCCTTCTTCCCATAGTGCATCCTGGTGCCATGTCTTCCCCAGGTAAGTGACGCACATGCACCCGGCCATCCACATGATGTAAAAGAAAACATGATTCATTCGTTTTCAACAGCATGGGCACCCTGACCGGTCTGTGGTGCGATGCACTGTGTGCTCTGACACCTTTCTATCAGAACCAGCATTAACTTTTTCAGCAATTTGAGCCACAGTAGCTCTTCTGTTGGATTGGACCACACAGGTCAGCCTTCGCTCCCCACTCGCATCAATGAGCCTTGGCCGCCCATGACTCTGTCGCTGGTTCACCGGTTTTCCTTCCTTGGACCAGGAAGAGCTGCAGTTTTGGAGATGCTCTGACCCAGTCGTCTAGCCATCACAATTTGGCCCTTGTCAAAGTTGCTCACATCCTTACGCTAGCCCATTTTTCCTGCTTCCAACACATCAACTTCAAGGACAAACTGTTCACTTGCTACCTAATATATCCCACCCACTGACAGGTGCCATTGTAACGAGATAATCAATGTTCTTCACTTCACCTGTCAGTGGTCATAATGTTATGGCTGATCGGTGTATATACACATACACTGAGAAATATGTGTGTTTCTGACTTATTTGGTCATTTGTTCTAACGTTATTGGCTTAATGTGTTGTAATTTGAAGTATATTATGTTATTTTGTGAAATGTATTTTAATGGTACTGAACAGAATCTCCATTTTCTTTAACATTTTTGGCAAAGATGATTAATTAAGGTCATTGTTGACACTCATTATGGGTTGAGAATGGAGCCTGCATACTATAACTCCTATACTTTAACAGTTTACGTCATAACATTTGAATCAAATGTCAGGTCAGATATGTCCATCATATTCCATATTACCTTCTATACTCATTATATTTACTTCTGTATTCAAATGTGTCATATATTAGCTAGTTTTGTCAGTTGGCTGAGTCAGCTACACAACAGGTCCACCTCCAGTTAGTAGGTGTAACTATTTATTAACAACTAATCTCTGTAAGAACTAGTTTGTGTGGTGCAGCCTGTTGTAATTTTGTGATCATTATATCTCCAACTAATAAAGATTTACATTATAACTAGGTCTGAACTCAAAAACAGCTGGTACAACTGTATCCAGCCCCATAACACATGCAATGAAAGGGGCATATTTATGCTCATCACATGCTCTCGTTGACTGTGTATGTACTGTATGTGTGTTGTTGTTTGGCAGGCGTGGAGGGGATGTGATGGTCATTGAAATGCAGTCACATGCCGATCAGCTAAGGGGGCGTGTCATCGCTGTCCTCAGTCCACCCGGATGTTTGTCTTTGGGGTGAGCTCATTTCCTGTTAAGAACACTACTGCAGCATAAGAGTTGCAGGGTTGTTAGTAGGCTCAGCTCTGTGTAGTAGATACAGTATCGCCATGCTCAGTGGGTCTAGCAGGTGTCTTTGATGATGAAATGTCACAGAGATGAATCAAACACAAACTGGCTGACTTTCCACCAGAACACCAGCAACATGTGATCCACAGCAACGCAGAGAGGACCAGTGACGTATCTGTATCTAGATGCTCTGCAGATTATATAGTAAAATAACACTAACATAAAGACCTAACTATTTAAATGTTAGTATATAATGTTTTATTTAAGTGATGTTGTGCAGGCTGTGAAGCTCTTTTTTTAATCATGAAATGCAACTTTACAGCCTTGCACAAGCAGACATTTCTTGGGTTTAGTATTGGTTTTAAATCTGAAAACATCAGTGTCAGACACAGAAGCTACTTTCTTCAAAACAAAAATAGTCAGCCCCCTCACTATACACATATCTGTATATACATGTATGTAGAACAGAAGCAGCAGCTGCATATGAGTTAAGGCCAATGCTTGGGATCTGGGTTTGACATCCCAGTTGGAGCACCTCTAAAGTAAATTAAGTTGGTGGTTGAGGAAGTAAAATGGCATAAGATTTTGCTCGAAGCTTGGGAAGCTTTGTCAATTCAGCCCTGCCCCTGTGGCTACAGCATGCCCGACCTCCAGCAGCTAGGCCCCAAGCTCTGCCAACCTCGACCCCATGTACTGTGGCTCCACCCTCACAGAGGCTAATCGACCATCAAGCCACACCCCCATACAATAATAGACTCTCCCCCCTCCGGTAATGCCTCAGTTTGGTTAGCCACGCCCCCATATGCGGTAGCAAACGCTGCCCTGTGCAATAGCGGGCTTCACTCCCAGATGTAATGCGGTCCCACTCCTGTTTGCTTAGCCACTGTCCCTATACTATAGCAAGCTCCACCCCCAATGGTAATGTGGCCCGCTAGTGTTTGTTTAGTCACTCCCCCTGTATGGTACCAAGCTCCACCCCAAAGGAGTGCCGCAGCCCCACCACTAGAGATTAATTGCACCTCACCTGGAAAGTGGACGAGAGTAGGCGGCGTCCCGTCACTGTAACTTTACAGTACTGTATAAATAATTAAATAATCATGACAGTGTTGATTCTGTAACCTCCATATTACTCACTATTATTTTACATAGAAATTTAACTGGTTTAGTGGGCTTCGGCATACCGACCATAAACTGGCTTCTGGTCAAACTTTTTGCTGGACCTGTTCACCTCAGACTCATTCACATACTAACTTTGAGAAATTCAAAACATCAATCTATGGTCATAATACACAGGGAAAGAAAACAAAAAGCAAAAAATGCATTGTATAACGGAATGTATTCAGCCTCTCTAGCTGATAAAAGTTGCCATCAACTGCACATTTATTATGTTAAAATAAAACTTCATAGTACAACAGAGTTTCTATAAAATGTCATGTTCTTGATCCAACATCTAATCAGTTCTTAGATCAGGGGAGAGCCAGGTGTTTCCTATCATGTTTTGCAGTCGTGGAGAGCAACTGCAGCCACCTTGATCCCATGAGGTTATCGCTGCCTACTTTTGCATGAAGTCAGATCAAGTCATCGGGATTAAGGTGGACAGAAATCTAACCAACATGCACTGTGCGGTGATCGCTGTGATCGATTCTGCACAGGCTTGGTTCATCTTGAACGAGCTTATTGTTTACTTAGCCACACCCAATGCAAAACAGAAAGCTCCACCCCCAGGGGTGCCATAGCGTCAACCTATTTGCTTAACCATGCCCCCTGTGCAGCAGCAGGCTTGTTGCAGCCCCGCCCTCAGTGACAGTCCCAGCTCAGCCTCCTTTTCTTAAGAAAATTTGAGTGTGCTCGCAATCAGGCAGCTCCAAATGTAAGGCCAGTAATTATCTTCTTATTAATATCGTCATGATTCAGTAAACATGTTGGTTGCAGTGGGTTTGAACCTTAAACCTTTGGTTGAGGGGCAGCTACACAGTGAGCCACAGTGTCAACCAGGGAAATTGCTTTTTACAAGCAGTTAGTTGGCTGACGTGGTAATTAAAGTTTGAAAACTGAAATAAGCTCACATTTCAGCTGAAGTGAAACCCTTTAAAGCAGTTGAAATTTGTCCAAGTACAATTACGGAAAGCAAATGAAGTGTCATTTGAAGTTTTAGCGATGAAAGCAGAAGAGATGTCTGTTAAAGTGTACACACATGCACAACAATGTCAAAATGTCTGAAATAAACCTAAAATGTAAACTGTGAAAGATGAAGAGTAGAGAAAGATGTACAGTTAAAGTTTTCTTTTCCATTTTTAGCTACGCTTGAAACCATTCATCACTGGGGGAGGAAAAGCAAAAGAGCTATATATTAATTTACTGATGCAGCCTCAATAAAGCTTAGCAAGATCCTTCATCATGTATTTATGGTGCTTAGCTGAGTCTGTAATTATTTCTGTAAAGGAGCCAGCAGCTGGTCCTTTGCAGAAAGGACTTCTGTGTGAGCTTCCACAAAGGGGCCTGGCCTTTTAGCAACAGGCAATAAAAGGGCCACCCAATACAGGGTCCTTAATAAGCAGTTATTACATGGTGCACCTGTAAAATAGTTGACACACAGGGTCGCTCAGGTCACGTGAGGGGTCGTCAGGCCTGTGGGGTGATATATATAGTACATAACAGCTGTCCTGTTCTTTAGCTGTAATGATCAGGAGCATAATGCTGCCTGCCCACTCTGTTTCACTCCATTACAAATTAATTGAACCCTAAATTATTATTTAATGTGTCTGTTAGCTCCTGCGTGGGTTTGATGTCTTTTATAGCTTTTATAGCTCACCTGTTCTTGTAATCATGAGGCTGTATATCACAGAACATGAACTAACATCGGGAGGGGATAATGATACACCCCAGAAAGATAAAACAACAATGGAAGAAGATAATTCAGGGTTGTTCTGCATGATACATGGGTGGTTGAGCCCAGGAAACAGGGTCACCAGAAGCCCTCCTTCCTCCCAGAATGCTTTGTGTCACAGCCTTCATAAATTAGAGTGAGTTTAAAAGTAGATTGCTTTGTCCCATTCTTTAACATTTTTTCTTTCCAGGAGAAAGGCCTTTGGAGTACACATTTTAGGAGCAAAGAAATGCAGGGATTTAGTTCTTTACCAGCACTTAGACAAATAGTAACTTCTGTGCTAACAGTACATTCAGTATCCTCAGTGGCTTTCCGGGGAACCGCTTCCAAGAACTGCCCACTAGCTTCTAGGAAGAGCTAATTACAGTGCAAAGAGATGTGCCACCAACTTTAGCTCCTTCCCCGCATTGCATCCCTCTTTTTCCCTCGCAGATTGATCTCTTTATTGGGTCCCTCACCCTTCCTCTTCTCTCTCTTTCTATCAGGATCCTGAAGGAGGCAGCACTAGTGGCAAAGGACACTGTTGTATGTGGCTTTCATAAGGAAAACATGGAGTGGTGCCTGTGTGTCTGGAGGGGCTGGGGCAGCCACGAGCTGGAAGTCTTCTACCAGTCATACGAGGAGCTGGGCCGCTTGGAGACCAGCATGAGGAAAAGAAGGTAGCTGTTGTGCTATGACGGCGAGGTGCAGAATCGCAGCTCTGTATGGAGCGTGAGCTGAGGGGAATACACACCGACAGACAGCCAGTGTTCAGAGCAGGGGGCTGCCGAACGCTGTCATCAGGGCAACAGGCGGGGGGTTGCCTGTTGCATTTTCATATTTAGTGCTATATGACATATTTGGCCCCTGGCAGCAGTCTCTCAGCCAGTTTGGTATGACTGGGATTCAGTTCAAGATGTGGTGGACTGTTTGTGTCTGACTCCAGCTGCTGCAATCCATTGTTTATCCTTTATCTGCCTATTTCAGTTTTCTTTCATTTAACTATTCCAGTCTGCAACGTTATGCCCTCTGGAGGTGACACTGGATGGAGACCTTCTTTAGGGACAAGTATTGACTGTTTTCAAATGAATTTGTATTGGAGTTAAGCTGGTGCTGCTAGGAGACAGCTGTGTTCTAGAAACAAACAGCAGGTCGTAGATGGGTGGATGGCAGTGACACTGACACTTTCACACACGCAGAACACTGTGTTTCTCTCTTTTCCAGTATATTTCAGCCCTGAACTGTGCCAACAACAACTGTAACCAACGAACTAACATCTGTGTTCTGTGCAGTATTATTCAAGAGGTTCCCAGCTTTTGCCATCAAAACCTAGTGCTTTTGGCAGGTTCTTACAGATAAAAGACCACCATTTTTTGAAATGAAGCTCCATTCTGCCTTCAGACTCACACACAGGGTGTTCCTTGCTCAACTTAAAATAATTTACTTGAGCTCCCATGAGGCTTTGGCAGTGTGTCAATAGCTTATCATGGGTATGGGTAACCAACAAAATAATACTTTTTTCTTGGTTAAAATGACAAGGCGCTCAAGTTTCACTGTCCCTTAATGTGCTGTAGATACCAGTTCAGGTTAGTCTATTGACAGAACACACCACCAACACTTTTCAGCTTTTCAGAAACATGAAACATGAAAGTTGCTCTCTATAGGGGCATTCAGTCAGTGTTCTATCACTTTCTGACCCCACCCCTTTCCATTAGAACAATTTTTTTCCTACATGTTAACCTATATGAGAGAGTGTTAGAACATGGTTTGACCAGACCATGAACAACAATTCAGGAGACAGGGGACCTCAAAGTATTGGACTCCAACCCCACTTAAAGACACAGATATCTTCTTCAAAAATAAACTGATTATCTGAAATCTGATTATTGGAAAGCTTACAAACAAGGTTATCTACAATTAATAAATATGCAAATGAGATTATTTTTGTCGTTAAACATTAATTTGCCAAAGAACGCATAAACTACATTTCTTTGCATTTTTTAATATGTTACAGGGTAGACACTTCTTTACATCTCCTGAAGTTT
This sequence comes from Macquaria australasica, assembly GCA_005408345.1. Taxonomy (NCBI): domain Eukaryota; kingdom Metazoa; phylum Chordata; class Actinopteri; order Centrarchiformes; family Percichthyidae; genus Macquaria; species Macquaria australasica. Next base: position 7,919 of record SEMN01000985.1, on the reverse strand, counting down.
TCATGTTGTGCCAGCTATTGGTTGAGCAACAGCAGACTTTTGAGTATGTGGTGGGTAGGTCTAACACATGAATCCTTAATGTTTTCTATGATTTTCTGTTTCACCTCAAATATTACTTCAGTTTTCCCATTTGTTTAGCATCACATGACAAGTGAAGGTGTGAAGATCTTTACTTTTTATTTTGAAGCCACTGGTCAAGGGATGATTATGATCATCTCATTTGGACTTAGACAGTATGTTCTACCTGTTGTGTGTGGCTCCACTGATGTGAGCATTTCGCCCAAATCAACCACCAGTTGATCAGGATGTCTTGGGAAAGTAAATAATGTGGAAGGTCCCTTTGGGTGCAAGAAGTTCATTTCTACCTGATGCTGCTTCAGATCAACAGACACCACCATACCAAGCCACCAGTCTCTGAACTGAACTGTGACATAGACTTTGATTTCTTCAAAGGTCAGGACATCGTGATCAACTGTGATTGGTTCTTTTACTTGAGTTGTTGCATAGATGAACTTCTGTACCATGACCTTCGTCATGGAAGTGGGTTGAAAGTAATGAAGATTCCTAGTGCCTGGTAAAGTTCTTGCCTGACTGAAATGCAGCTTCAGAAATTTGTTCTCAGCAAGCCATTAGGATATTGTGAACTATTCCACTTCAACAGTGAGGACATTGTCCTTAACAAAAAGGTACAATTGATGTGGAGTCTGTATTTGGTCCTGACTGTGTTTCAGTCAGACAAGAAGCTGCGTGTGTATCATACACACCTATATGCATTTACTCTTGTTTCCTTTATCCCTGGTCTATTTACATAGGGCTAGTGTTACCAGGGGACCTCACAAGATAGAAATGTACCCACCATAACAGGAAAAATGTGAAGAAAAAATGTACCTAAATGAATTAGATGCTGAATCACATGGGACTAATGCTAATATGATTCAGATGAGGTCCATTTGGTGAGGTACTGAAGGTAATTTCCAGAGGCTTTTTTACATGACAGATTACACATGGCAGATTCATGCAGGACTAAAAGCACAGGGCACCACTGAGAACAGGGCTTTTGGTGAAGCATTTGCTTAAGACTGAGAACCACTGTAGGAGACCATTACTCACCAAAGGGTTGTACATATTTAAATCATTTTATCTTTCTAGCCAAATAGTTTTGTTGACTTAAGTTGGCACATTTGAATTATAGTGGCCAGTAAGGAACTGTATATTGTCCAAAATAGCCTTGTAGTAAGGCAGAGGTTATTTATCAGAATGAAATGAAAGTGTCTTGCAATAGAAGTTGTTGTGTACATAATCACTGTACAATATGGTACTGAATAAAGTTCTTATGATAACTCTTTCATTTCTAAAAATTGCCTGCCTTAATCATTGAGACAGATGGAAACTTCAGTTCAAATCTGTCCTCCTGCATTCATGCTCTGCACACTTCTCTGATGAAGTGTTGGTGACAGATGGGAGAAGGAAGCTGATAACAAGGCTCCTGCTTGGTATGAGGAAAATAAGAGGCTGCTTCCTGCTCAGAAATTTGACAACGCTTTCTGCTGGGAACGTTGGAAAAATCCCTTGTTCAACCCGTTCCTGTCTGCATGTAATGTGATCTGTAACATAACTGTAAACCCGAGTTATCTCAGTTGTCACGGAGATAACTCACTTGTCAGAGCTATGTATGAAACTTTGGTAACGGGGTGACAGGTGGTTGTATATGGGGAAGCAGTATATGTTCAAGCTAGTCTGTGGACTTTACATTATGTAAGTTACGTTTTGTAAAACTATTGTTTCCAAGGTCGAGAATGAAATTTCATGCTGGAATCATATGTGCATTTATTGATTTGGTGTCCCTATCAGAAGAACAACGTAATTTGTCAGTGCCTTGCAACACAGTCAGAAATTGACTTCCATGATGATTCATATAAGCATTTTCTGATCTACCCATACACCTTTTCCCAAACATGCTTGATGGTGATTTAACAATGTCACGCTACTTCTGCCTCTGCTTCTGACAGACAGCAGTCATAATTTGCAATTCCACTAGAGGTCTTTGACTAGGCAGTCTCTTGCCTGGTAAACGCCCACAACCTTCAAGCTCCTCACCTCCAGCTTGTAATGTAGAAAAATTTGCAGTCCCCATACTCAAGCTGATATAAAGGCTGGGGTGTGCTTGAAATGAACTACACTAAGACGCATTAAAAACGCATCATACTGCAACCTAAAACATAAACAATTTCTAGTACAGTCAATAATCCCCCTTTGCCCATGAGTTCTACATTTGGCTACTCCTGTTTATTTGTTTATTTGGGTTTTGAGCAGCACTGACCATATACATACCACTATAAAAACCCAGTAAAATCATGCACGTTTTAGGGAACAGGCCATCAGCATGTTCCGATCCATAATGGATTATGCAAAGTTTTGTGAGGCATTTTGGTTTTCACAGATGCACCATTTCACGTCTGAAGATGTATTATGCACAGACTGGTGCAATCACTGACAGACTTCAACCCAGGCAACCACGCACTACATATGCTCAGGATCGGAACATGCAACTGGGTGATCGTTTTGACTATAAGACAGCACCACAGGAGGTTCATCTCAGTCCGACGCCGGCTACAGGAGGAAGGGATCCGATCATACCATGCAAACGTGGGTTTGGTGCTAACGGACTGCCACAGGGACGTAGCTGGGGTTGGCGGTATTCCAACAGAAACTGGCCAAATGGAAACTGGCGACATGTTGTCTTAAGTGACGAGTCACGATTCACCCTATTCCGACATGACTGCAAGCGCCAAGTGAATCATTGTCATTGTGAGTGTTTGTTGATCCATTTGTCGTACAAGGGAACAGATTTGGTGGTGGAGGTGATGGCATGGGCAGCAATCCGTTATGGGTGAAAGTCTAACCTAGTCTTCATCAGCGGTACTCTCAATGGCCAACGATACAGAGACAACATCCTCCTGCCACACATGGTGCCTTGCATCACACGTGACCGTGTTATGTCATGTTTATGCATGACAATGCCCGGCCACACATTGCACACATCTGTCAGGACAAACAACGCATAGGTTATGGACTGGCCACCCTATTCTCCGGATATGAGTCAGATTAAACACTTCAAAAAAATCAAGATGTGTAAGCCGTCGTGTCCCACTGCCAACAACAGTTACTGAACTTCGTACAGCACTATTGGAAGAGTGGGATGGAATTCCACTCGACGAAATCAACAATTCAATTCAATTCAATTCAGTTTTATTTATATAGCGCCATATCATAACAAAGTTATCTCAGGGCACTTTTTCGAATAGAGCAAGTCTAGACCGACTCTTTATATTTACAGAGACCCAACAGTTCCCACCATGAGCAAGCACTATGCGACAGTGGCAAGGAAAAACTCCCTTTTAACAGGTAGAAACCTCGAGCAGAACCAGGCTCAAGGTGGGCGGTCATCTGCCTCGACCGGTTGGGTTGAAGGGGGAAGGGGGGAGCGGAGAGAGAGAGCAGGAGGAAAGAGAACATACAGCAGCACAATACAGTTCCACATAGAAAGCAACAGAAGGGGAGAGAGAGAGAGAGAGAGAGAGAGAGAGAGAGAGAGAGAGAGAGAGAGAGGAGAGAAAGCACACAACAACGGGAAGAAGTTGAATTAATAATAAAGCATTGATGTATAGTGTGAGGGCTTACAGATGGAGAGGAAGAGGAGGAGAAAGGAGCTCAGTGCATCATAGGAAGTCCCCCGGCAGTCTAGGCCTATAGCAGCATAACTAAGGGGGGGCTCAGGGGTCACCTGAGTCAGCCCTACTATAAGCTTTATCAAAGAGGAAAGTCTTAAGCCTACTCTTAAATGTGAGGAGGTTGTCCGCCTCCCGTACACAAACTGGGATCTGGTTCCACAGGAGAGGAGCTTGATAGCTGAAGGCTCTGGCTCCCATTCTACTTTTAGAGACTCTAGGAACCACCAGGAACCCTGCATTCTGGGAGCGCAGTGCTCTAGTGGGGTAATAGGGTACTATGAGCTCTTTAAGATATGATGGTGCCTGACCATTTAGGGCTTTGAAGGTGAGGAGAAGGATTTTAAATTCTATTCTGGATTTTACAGGGAGCCAGTGTAGAGAAGCTAAAATTGGAGAAATATGTTCTTCTTTTTCTTTTTCTTGTCAGTAAACGTGCCGCAGCATTCTGAATCAGCTGGAGAGTCTTAAGGGATTTATTGGGGCAGCCTGATAATAGAGAGTTGCAATAGTCCAGCCTAGACGTAACAAATGCATGGACTAGTTTTTCTGCATCTTTTTGAGATAGGATGTGCCTGATTTTTGCAATGTTACGTAAATGAAAAAAGGCAGTTCTTGAAGTTTGTTTTATTTGGGAGTTAAAGGACATATCCTGATCAAAGATAACTCCAAGATTCCTTACGGTTTCGCTGGAGGCCAGGGCAATGCCATCTAGAGAAACTATATCTTTAGATAATGTGTTTCGAAGGTGTTCGGGGCCAAGTACAATAACTTCGGTTTTGTCTGAGTTTAACATCAGAAAATTGCAGGTCATCCAGGTTTTTATGTCCTTAAGGCATGCTTGAAGTTTAGCTAACTGATTGGTTTCATCTGGCTTGATCGATAAATATAATTGGGTATCATCTGCATAACAATGAAAATTTATGGAGTGCTTCCTAATAATATTGCCTAAAGGAAGCATATATAAGGTAAATAGAATTGGTCCAAGCACAGAACCTTGTGGAACTCCGTGACTAACTTTGGCGTGCATAGAGGATTCATCATTAACGTGTACAAACTGATATCGATCTGATAAATAGGATTTAAACCAGCTTAGTGCAGTACCTTTAATGCCAATTAAATGTTCTAGTCTCTGTAATAGAATGTGATGGTCAATGGTATCAATGCAGCACTAAGATCTAGTAAGACAAGTACAGAGACAAGTCCTTTGTCTGATGCAATTAGAAGGTCATTTGTAACTTTCACCAGTGCTGTCTCTGTGCTATGATGCACTCTAAATCCTGACTGAAAATCCTCAAACAGCTTGTTGTGTAGAAAGTCACACAACTGATTGGCGACTGCTTTCTCAAGGACCTTAGAGAGAAAAGGAGGGTTAGATATAGGTCTATAATTTGACAAAATCCCTGGATCAAGAGTGGGCTTTTAAGAAGAGGCTTAATTACAGCTACTTTAAAGGACTGTGGCACATAGCCTTTTAATAAGGACAGATTGATCATATCTAGTAAATAAGTGCTAACTAAGGGTAAAATTTCTTTAAGCAGCCTAGTTGGGACGGGGTCTAAGAGACACGTTGATGGCTTAGATGAGGAAATCATGGAAGTTAGTTGATTACGGTTGATGGGAGAAAAGCAGTCTAAATGTACAGGTTTTACAGTTGTTTCTAAGGTTCCTGTGTTTGAAGATAAGTCAGTACCAACTGAGGGCAGGAGGTGCTGAATTGTGTCTCTAATAGTTAGAATTTTATCATTAAAGAAGCTCATAAAGTCATTACTACTGAGGTCTATAGGAATACATGGCTCAACAGAGCTGTGACTCTGTCAGCCTGGCTACAGTGCTGAACAGAAACCTGGGGTTGTTCTTATTTTCCTCTATTAATGATGAGTAGTAAGCTGCTCTGGCATTACGGCGGGCCTTCCTATAAATTTTAAGACTATCTTGCCAGGCTAAACGTGATTCTTCCAGATTGGTGGAACGCCATTTCCTTTCAGGTTTTCGCGATGTTTGTTTTAATTTGCGGGTTTGCGGGTTATACCATGGAGCTAACCTCCTCTGTTTTATTATCTTCTTATTTAGAGGGGCGATAGAGTCGAGTGTTATTCGTAGTGAGCCTGCAGCACTATCAACAAGATGATCAATTTGGGAGGGACTAAAGTTAGCATAGGAGTCATCTGTTACATTGAGACATGGAACTGAATTTAATGCCGATGGAATCACTTCCTTAAATTTAGCTACAGCACTATCAGATAGACATCTAGTGTAGGAATGTTTGCCTAATGGTGTGTAGTCCAGTAATAGGAATTCAAAAGTTAATAGAAAATGGTCTGATAAAAAAGAATTCTGTGGAAAGACTATTAGATGTTCAATTTCAATGCCATAAACAAGAACAAGGTCGAGGGTGTGGTCAAAACAGTGAGTGTCACTTCTATGCCCCGTCGAGTGCATGCACTAATGGATGCTAACGTAGAGCATACAAGATACTAACATTTGTTTATATTTATTGAGTTCATCACTTTGTTTTTGTTTATTAATTTGTTTCGTTTTGTTGTCTGATATTTTATTTGTTGTGAAATGATAATCCTGAATAAATGTATCCAATGTAGGAAATGAAGTGAACAAAAACGACTTGAAAATTACCTTGTTGCGTTTGTAATGCCTACTAGTATAGTTCGTGCAAATGTTCTCTGTTTTTACCTCCTTTTAAGTTTCGACACTCAGAGGGAGAATGAAAAGCCTGCTGTCATTGTTTCATTTGTTGGACGCAGCCCCTTCAGAAAGGTGGTTTCAGAAACTTCAACAATCCAAATGAGCACTACTACCTTAACCCTGATGACATCATTAGGGGTTGAATGTTTAATCATGTCTGGGCAAAGCTAAGTGTTTACATTTGCATGGTAACAAGGACAGTACCAATGTGGCAGTAGTTTGGTAGGAGAGAAATCCAATTGGTAACCACTTGGATGTAAACTGCTAATTAGACATTAGTTTCCTGCTTGAATTTGACTTCTCACATTAATCTGGTTTCTTTTATGTATGTAAACACAACCATTTTGAGCAAATTTTATTGTTAGGAAACATTACTGATTAGAAAAATTGTTCTCTGAGCTGTATCTCTGATATTTCTGACCCTAAATGATCTAGAATCTTGAAAGGACAAGAAGCTACAGAGATTTTCTTGGAAGTACCTCCTGTAAACAAGATGACAGGATTGGTGCCAGGAGTTTACTCAGAAGCCAACATGGTGGCACTGCAAATATCATGAATGATGCTCTTGTCATATAAAAAGACTTGGCCTTCTGTTGGACTGATATGAATAAATCATGCTCAGTCCTCGAGTGCTCTCATTTAACCTCTGCTCAGGCCAGAATACCCACAGCAGTCCTGGCCTTGCAGCCTATAGAACAGCCTGACGAGCAGCCATTCTCCTCCTCTCCTCACACTGAACCAGCTCTGCTCAGGATAACGTTCATTCTTATCACTGCTGGCCTACTGAATTTGTAACGCAGACAGGATTTACACATCTCTGTATTGTGTTACTGAGCCAAAACCAATTTTAAGCTTGTCACATGGATTAATGGTTCTTAGTTGTACTTGTGGTTTTTCCTCAGATTATCAAACAGAAGAGAGGACTTGATATGGATCTGCTCTCTGACAAGCTACCTTGATGCATTGCTGCTGTCAGTGTTTTGGAGAGTGAGTTTCTCATTATAGGTCTCATTTAAGTCATGTTCATTATTGTTATGGCATGTTGTGTTTGTCATAATAGGAGTCATGTTAATGCAGTTTAGTGAAATTGTGTTTTTTTTTTTTTTTTACTGGAGTTAGTCCAAAGCATCCTGTGATTTCTTCTTCATGTAAGTTTGAAAATGCAGTCATTATAACGTTAATCACTCCAATCAAAATGCAATGTTAATGGTGTACTCCAGTGATTTTAGTATTGCACTTCCACTAATTTGGCACTCACAAGAGACAAATTTAAAAATGATTGGTCAAAATCAAATTAGCAGAGGCTGATTTTTAGTCCCTAGTATGGGTCAAGCTCCAAAAATGCTAGATCTTACATTTCCCATAATGCAACCAATAGCATGTTTTCATTAGAGTAAACCCACCCAGCCTGGTAAATGTCTGCATCTTTGAAATCCACACTTCCAGTTTGTAAAGCTGCATTTCTGTTAGAGATTTGTAGTCTTCAAA